>JAYDZE010571447.1:0-11835 GCA_034509125.1 Monilaria moniliformis
GTTTGTGTAACATAGCTACCAAACACTCAGTTAACCCAGGATTATTAAACATAACATGGGTTAACCCATGAACCAAATAGGCCCTAAGAGTATAGATATGAAATCGTCTTATCATGATAAAAAAAGAATGAGGAACACGATTCTCTTCTCTCGAAAAGGTACAACAAAAATCAACCGAATCTTCCAGCCTGAACAAACCCTCAACGGTCACGATTCCATCATGCAAACTAATCGGACGGCCCAAACCTACTCACGGATACAGTACTTTTGAGCCGTTTCTATGGAATCTCCAAACTATACATACAAACTTCAATTGCATAGCATAGAGCTCCTCTCACTGAGTGAGTGAGTGTGTGAAAATGGCGTCGCTTTCTTCCTTGTCGGAGAAGGAAGCTGATAACGGAAAACCAGCGCAGAAGGCGGTGGCGCAGAGTGTAAAGAAGGAAGGACTGGGGTGGATTGAGTGGCTGATGGGGTGGTTCTACCTCGCCTACGAGATGCTATTTCAGAGAATCGTCGCCAGCAACGTTCCGAATCCAATGCCCTTGCCGCCGATTAATGATCTCACTTTCATCGTCACTGGCTCTACCTCCGGCATCGGCAAGGAAATCGCCAGGTTTTTCTTCAGTTCTCGTTGATGCCTTTTGCTATTGTTGTTTTTATCTATGAATTTAGTGGTTGGATCCCTTTTCCAGCTGTGATCGAGTAGGTTAGGGTTCATGTGGGCGGAATGTGGAGTACTTATGCTTTGTATGCCACTTTATGATGTGGATGTTGGAATCGTGATTGATTTCGGGGAAATGTAATTGAATGTGTTTGATTGAGTAACTTAGCCGGACCTCTTGTAGCATGTGTTTATTAGTTGTGGATTTCTGAAGTTGAAGATTTCTGTTTGATTAGTTGTGGAATCGGAAGTGCTTATTTCTCTTTTCTGAAACATATAAAGGTTGTGAGGGAATCTTTAATTCCTTTCAACTGAGGAGAAAACAGGACATGCTAGTTGCATTTGGCCTAATCAGAGTGCGGATCATTCGCATGTGTTTGTGGTGGAGTTCTAACTTTGATTTTTATTTTCTAGTTTATTTACTTGGTACTTTCTTACATGGTGTTGGTAAATTAGAGCTGTTAGTTTCTCCAATTACCTAATTCTTGATTTATTGTTTTTTCTAATTGCTTTGATTACACTTGGACGGGTTGGTAATATACTTGCATTTGTGCATTGGATTGATCCTTTATTTAGAATAGAGGTAAACTAACTGCATTCATTTGATGAAATAATGATGATTGGAAGTGTTTGAAATAAGAATAAGATTCTCAACATGACTGTTTGATCCTTTTTTCCAGCTGTGATTGAATGGCTTGGGGTTCATATGGTGGAATGTTGAGTACCTATGATTTGCCACCTTATGATGTGAATTTTGGAATCGGAAGTGATTTGGGGAAATGAAATTGAATGTTGAGATTTCTTTTGATCATTTCTGACATTTGCTGTTATAGTGGTTGATTTACTATTGTTGCAGTTGATATTGAGTCATCTACATCGTGCATGGATCAGCCAGCATTTGGTGAGCTGGTTTTGTATGAATGGAATTTGATGATTTTAAACCAATAAAAGCACAAATTTTTAAAGCACAAATTGATCATTGATGTTTCTCAAATCCGAAATTGCACTGTGCAGTAACTTTTTTTAATAATTGCAAATGTAACCCTTAAAGTATAAGTAATCAGAAGGCTAACATACATCATAGTTATATTTTGCTATAACTTCCTTATATGGGAGTAACTCATCTGCTATATTGAGCTGGGCGACATGACCTGCAACAGAATCAAGTAAACATTATAATCATTAACAGAGACCAGACAACCCAATCTTCTATTTGCAAAGCACCAACTTCAGGTCAAATTGTGCCTACGACAAAACATCAATCACCATAGAAGAAATGTACAACAAAAACCATCCAATGTGGTGCCAGTGGCCTAAATGATAGTATAATCCAAATGATGTAAAACTTAAAAGTCATAAGCAAGAAACTAAAACATAAAATACTTTACTATGGTCTCAAATGATGAAGGTAATTCAAGCCCAGATGGCAGAATCTGCTTTAGTATATGATCTCTGACACAGTTATGAAGAAAATTTAACATCCAAACATGATAGTTAGCATGTTTCAGTTATCCAAAATGACATGCAGCATCAGTAGGTTTTAATCACCAGAATGAAATAAACCCCACAAGCCCAAACTGGAATTCAATGAAGCATATGCAACCCAACCTCCAGTGCTCCACAATATATACATACATACATACATATATATATATATATATATATATCACTCTGATATATTGAACTGAAAATCACCAGTTACTATGAAACAGATTAAGGCATCAGCAACCTGGAAGTAAACATAACTGCATGCAACTCTGTGAGGATGTCACTGAAGAGCATTTTATCACATGATTTCAACTTTGCTATGAAATAGAAAAGCCCGAATATGATAATCTGCATAAAGTAGATTATCCACCTGCACTCCAATATGATTAACCAAGTGTCATTGAATATGGAACTACTTGGATCTCAAAAATCTCTTTCAGTTCATCAACTTTGCCAGCAGGAATTTTGGATAATTCTGTCAGCATTTAACAAAAATAACACCCATTAGCATTCAGTAATACTAGAATCCAAATTAACGATCTTAGAATTTTAAAGCAAAACCGCAGAACTTCCTAAAATAACAAATCAGTAGAAAAATGTAAGCAGTAATTTGGAAACTAGGCCTCAGTTACCAGAGAATAGTGGTGGTGTCTCCGGAGGAATTTCGGATTTTTAAGTTTTTCAGATGTCTTTTGATTAGTTTATTACATTTGCTGTTGTAGTGATTGATTTACTATTGTTGCAGTTGAGATTGAGTCATCCGCATCGTGCATTGATCAGCCAGCATTTTGCGAGCTGGTTTTGTATGAATGGACTTTGATGGTTTTCTGTTGTTTTATTATTGCACAGGCAATTGGCGGAAGCAGGGGGGCATGTTGTGATGGCAGTAAGAAATACAAAAGCTGCTAATGATTTGATAAAGCAGTGGCAGGAGAATTGGTCCGGGAAGGGTCTTCCTCTTAATATTGAGGTACTTAATGAATACACTGAACTCATGATTGGAAATAAAGTCACGTTGAATCCAAATTCTCATTAGGAAATACAGGATTTCCATTTTTCTGGTGTGAAACCTTGCTTGTGGAATCCAATTATCAATTGATGCATTTGGAGATATGTAAACTCTTGACTGTTTCCGCCTTTCTATCTTATCTGTTTCTGGATATGGATGTATCAAGTTTGTGTTGGCTCTGCCGCACTTACTTGAAGTATCAGTGAGTAGAAGAAATTTTTAACTGCTATGCATTTCAAGGTTATGGAACTCGATCTTCTCTCTCTAGAGTCTGTTGCGAGATTTGCTGAAGCTTGGAATGCACGTTCAGGACCTTTACATGCTCTCATCAACAATGCTGGGATATTTTCCATTGGAGGTTTGTATATGAAGGGTCGACTCCCATATAAGGAAACAGACACAGACACACACAGAGGCACAATATTTTTTTATTTCGCCCTTAGTTTGACTATAATGAAGCCATTTTTGGTTTACCTATACATTGAGCGACTGCCTATTAGTTTGGCTCTCTTAGATTATTTTCTTCCCCTAGTAAAATATGCTTGGTATGCACAGATAACTCATTTTTCAATTGATTGTTTCATGTTCCCCCACATGCTGTTCTATTCTTATAAGCAGGAATTAGGTAACATGTTGAATCTTAGTTGAACTCACTCCATTACTGCTCAATTCAGAACCACAAAAATTCTCAAGGGATGGATATGAAGAACATATGCAAGTGAACCATCTAGCCCCAGCACTGCTATCAGTATTGCTTTTGCCCTCTCTGATTAGAAGCTCGCCCAGCCGCATTGTCAATGTGAATTCTGTTGTAAGTTTTATGAGCACTGTGTACATTATATGTTTAAGCATAAATAAGTATTCCAATAAAAATATGTCAAAAGTAAGTATTCTTTGTATTGTTGTTATGGTTCCCCCCGGAAGAATATTGACAACTCTGCTTTAATAAAAATTTAGCACTCTTAAAACTTGCATTATTTTTTGTATGGAAATTCCTTAATATTTTATACAAAACTAAACAACACATGAACCTAACATAAAAAGAATGCATCTAGTGTACCTTATTTTGGAACTTTATTTCATAGTAAGGATGGACTACTATGAGGGAAGCATCCTCGTTTCCTGCATAAAGAAGGCTTTTACTTATAAGATTAAAAACTTTCTGTTACTACTTGCTACATAAGCAAAGCTCTGAAGAGAGGGAAGTCTGTATTGGAATTAACTAATGAGATTTGTTAGTTTATTGCTTTAGTTTTTGTATTGATAATTAACTAATGAGAACCGTAGGACAGACAGCATGATAATTAATTGCTCATAATTTCATCTTGTGTTTATGCAGATGCATAACTTAGGATTCGTTGATCCAGAAGACATGAATGTTACATCTGGTAAAAGAAAATTTACAAGTATGGTTGGGTATTCGAGCAGTAAGCTAGCACAGGTACTTTCAAATGCTTGCTTTAAGTTTTAGAAGTTATCTACTAAGCTTCTTAGTGTAATTGTTGTTTCTTCTTTTCTGTTGGGTCGCATGTTTAAGCAAATTTGCAGCTGGTAAGTTGATTTTAGTGGTGGTCCTGGAGTATGGACCTTGTCGTACAAGTGTTTTTAGATTAATGCTCCCAATAGGGGAGACAACTCTTTCTTGTGGCTGCTTTTCACAATTCCTCCAGTTTATCATTAAAGTTATGCATCTTTCCTTTAACACTTACACTGCTCCGTGATCTTCTGTTTCTCTTCTTCACTCATACCCTCTAGATTTGTTAATGCAGATCATGTTCAGCAGTGTCCTTAACAAGAGACTGCCAACTGAAGCAGGCATAAATATAGCATGTATTTCGCCAGGAATAGTCCACACAAATGTTGTAAGTTCTTACGTTCTACAAATGTTGTCAACTTAAACGTATCAATTGTATTACAGACATAATTGATTGGTTAATTACCTTCTTTTTATGTATCATAGTAGTTCACAATAATATCTTTAGACTATAAATGCAGGCTAGGGATCTCCCAAAGATTGTTCAAGCTGGTTACCAATTAATTCCATATTTTATCTTCAGCCCCGAAGAAGGTAAATGCGCTCATATTTAATTGTGGATGACTTGATCTGCGCACATGAAGCATATTAGTCGAAATCAACATCGTTATATTACTTAATAGGAGCTAAGTAGTTTGTATGGATATTACAGGCTCTAGAAGCACTCTTTTTGCAGCCACTGATCCCCAACTTGTGGACTACACTGAGTCGCTGAAATCAGAAGATTGGCCCGTCTGTGCTTTTATCAATCATGACTGCCGACCTGCAAACCCTTCGGAGGAAGCACACAACATCGAAACTGCATCTAGAGTGTGGGAGAAGACACTGGAACTGATTGGCCTACCATCAGATGCAGTGGAGAGGCTTATAGAAGGTGAAGAAGTTAAATGCAGATACTGGGCCTCTGAGTAGAGAAGCATCATCATTTTCGATCAAGATTCAACTCTTTCCATATTATTTTCATTATAGGGCTGTCACACGTTAACTGATGCTGAATCAAAAGAAGAGATTTATCCTGCTTATATCTGGGCTGCAATCTTGAATGTATGTTTAAGTTAACAGTTCAACAGAATGATGAATGATTTTGTTGTGTGCTACCACCGACCACTTCTCGTAGAATTTGTTGAAGTTGAAAAACTTTTACAGCTCAATTGTTGACATTTTTCATGTGTCGTTGAGCCAAGTTGGGTATTGTCAAAGTTCAAGCTTGACTTGGTTTCTATCAAGCTTAAATTATTGAATACATTCGATGTTGATGAGTTTATTTGAGTTTTATTGAGGCTAAATGAGCTTTTTAGGATTAATAGTATGGTATACATTGGTTAATGAAGTAACATTAGAATGCAATTACATATTCACCTCCTGGGATTCTGCTGCTTGGCTTCGCAACCTCAACAAGTTCAATGGTGACTTGGCATTTTAACTACATTTCAACACCAACTACATTAGAGGCAAAATGATCACAAGGAAAGTAAAAGCCAAAGATTTCCAGATATTTGTTATTTCTTCAAATTTTGTTGATGTCTAATTGAAATCGTGGTAGAGCTTTGTTGGTATGATGACATGAATTATGCAAATTCATACCATGCATATCATATCTTTTTTTTAAATAAAAGTTTTTGTCTTATTTTTTTTAATTTTTATTTAGTAGACATAGTATGAATTGACCGAATTCATATCAAATCTGTGCGCGTAAATTTATTAACTTGGTATGAATTGACTGAAGAAAGAGCTAATTGGCCCAATTCGTATCATATATGAATTCGCTCTTATTGAAAAACATTTATCGAACCAAAACTCGATTGACTAGCTCGACTAATTTAGAAGTACAATTTTTATGTTTTTGACTATACTTAAAATTAGAATCCTTGCCCACAACCTCATATTTCAAACATGGAAGAATTAGACCCCAAAAGCAGTATTGTAGTATAATCAGATTAATGTCGAGTTCTAATTTGGCTCTAAATTAGATGTGGTATATAAAAATTGCATTCTTATGTTTGTTAACTGAATTCCATTAGCGCATCCGCAACGCGGACCCTCCACGCCCTTCATGGAGGATACGTGCAGAGGGCTGTCAGCAGGCTTCGCCGCGGTTAAGGGCGTTGTGCCCTTATTTCCCGCCATACACGCGTGCACCGCATGCGGGCGGCTTGACCATTCTCGTCGTGCTCGCGACTGAGCCAAAATTCATAAATTTTTTTGAAATCACAAGAATTCGTTTTTTTTTTCCCGACCATATCTCGACCGTTATTTAATTTGATTTTTAATTTAGCCCTTCAACGGCTATCTTTTTTTACTCATTTTCTAAAATCTATAAATACCCTTCATTTTATTTCATTTCATTTCATTTCATTTTCACACCACAGTTCCAAATCTTCTCCAATTTTTATCCAACTTCTCTCTATATATTTCAATTATTTTTCTTTTTCAAATTCGTCTCGTTTATATGGTTCCATACGGCTATAGTAATTTCTCTAATGAAGATAGTTTGTCCGGCAAGTGCAACATCCTTGTTAAGGTCGCTCGCAATGCGGAGGTGACTACAATTCGTTATTTGGCATAAATGGAGGCGGTCAATCAAGTCCGTTCGAGGACATACATGCACTAGGAACGAGAAGCCGCCGCCGCCGTACGTCTCATGGATATTTATTTCTCCGACAATCCGCTACAGGCAGCGGGTGTATTTCGTCAGCAGTTTTGTCTGCGCAGAGATTTATTCATGCGCGGAGTAGATACATTGGTCGCTCGTAAATATGTGCCAATCAATCCAACGAGTACGTGCACGTCGCCGAATCGACGAGGCGAGAATGTTTGAAATGATTTTTTCGTGCCAGTCGAGATGCACGACGCTGAATATTTGACGTTGCCGATAGCATTCGACTGCCAGTAACTACTCTGTATGCACGAGGCAAGACACGACCTCCTCGGCATGCTTGGCAGCATCGACTATATGCACTATATGACACGACTTCCCCAGCGGTCACCACGGCTCTCATCCGACCATTGCTCTAGAAGCAGTTGCCGACCGCCTTGGCATGTTTTTTTGGTGTCACCGGCTCTAACAACGATATCAACGTCATCAATCATTCCAACATCTTCAACGACGTATTGGGTGGTAGGGTGTCGACACTGCGATTCACGGCCAATGAACGTCACTACAACACGGGCTACTATCTCGCAGACAATATCTATCTGAAATGACCGATGTTCGTTAAGACCATTTTGTCTCCAACTGAGCCAAAAAGAGCTCATTTTGCCCAAAAATAGGAGTCCACGCGAAAGGACGTGGAAAGAGCATTCGACGTTTGCCAAGCACGCTTCGCGATCGTCAAAAGTTCGGGGCATGTGTGGTACAAGAACGTGCTCGCCGTCATCATATATACGTGCATTATACGCACACAATCGAGAATGAAGGAGATGACGCCTCTAATTGGGAAGACGAAGACATAGCTGACGCCTCAAGCTCCTCGACCGCAAGCGGAAATCCATCTTGAGGTATGCCCACGACATTCCGAGATTACAAAAAATGTCGTGAGTCGGTATGCTATTGCGAAGTCCACGGTCAACTCCAAACACCCCCAACTCCAAGAAGATTTAATTGAAGAAAACTGTACGTGCTTCGATTCTCTTGATGAATGATTTTGATATTAATCACTTATGTATTTTCTTTATTTCGAGTCTATATATATTTTTTTATTTCAATTATGTATTTTTTTTAAATTTAATGAAATTCGTATTTTTTTTATAATTCACATATGAAAAATAAGGGTATATAAAAATACACAATAACAAATTATATAGAATTATAAAAATAAATTTTAAAAATTATAAATAGTGATAAGGAAAGAAAAATTCTAGTGCTTAAATTGTGGATATTAAATAATTAAGAAAAAAAATAAGCGTAAAAGTCGTAAAAATCCATAAATAATATAAGAGAATAAAAATTTAAGTACTTCTAACTTTGGATGTGATTATATATTTTATCTTTTTTAGGAGAATATGCAGCCCCAATACATTTAGCATGTCATCAATGTTGCCAAATAAATTAGGGAGTAGTATCTAAGTTGAAGGTGAAAATGATGGTTTCGAATATTAATTATGTTGGGATGAACATTAATTATTAATTATTAATTATATAGATAAAGGGGAAATGTGCACTAATTTGATGTGATCCCAATAATATATTCATGCACTTTAAGTTTAAATAGTGTAACAATAAAACTGCATTATTTCTTTAGAGAGAGAGAGGGTGAGGAAGGAAAGTTGCATTTGATATATAAGGTGTGGAACTGCAAGAAAGGTTGTACTACTTTTCCTAGCTTCCATTTCCAATTCCCAGCAGCGAACGTTAGGCTTTAGGTCTGATGCATTAAATGCTAGTACGGCCAGCTTTGCTACGTGTCGTCCTCCAATTGGCTAACACTCAAATCATTCTTAGCGGGTTTTCTTCATCCTCTCTCTCTGATAAAAGCTCGCTCTGACCATCTCTCTCTCTCCATACTCCAAAGTCCAACCTGCTGCTGCTTGCTTCTTCCCTACGCACTTTATTCACTCACACTGTGACTGTGTGTTGTTTTGCTGCTGGAAAAGAGGTTTCCACCTCTGAAAATTCAAGGTATTGTTTGGATATATGTAGTCTTTATTTCCTTATCCTTCACTCTCTAGTCGCATTACGCAATTCTTTCTTCTGTGTGTGTGTGTGTGCTTATTTTTTCTTTCCTTGTTGGGTTTATCATTTTTCTCAAGAAAAATCATGTTCATTATGCAAAGCTTCAATCTTTAAAAAAAAGCTTCAATCTTTATCTTATTCTTCAGTGTTTTGAGTCCTTTAGAGAGAGAGAGAGAGAGAGAGAGAGAGAGAGAGACTACTAGTTAGCTATCTGTAGATTTCAACTAGAATTACAAACAAGCCCAGAAATGGAGGTTGAAAAGTGGTGTACTGTATTTTTATTTGTTGGTTCATCATTCAATGTGTTAGCTACGCTTGTATTAAATATTTCTGCTCATTTCGCAGTCACACACAGTAATACGCGTTTAATTTTTTTGACATAATATGTATATATATGTATATGTATATATGTACGCCTATATTGATTCGAGTTATGACATGATCTGCCTTGCCTTGTATATACATATATATTTTGTTGTTATATTTATCGTCTGCTACACAAGGGGTCATATGTGTCTGCCGTAATAGTATTTATAATGAGACAGTCAATATTAGTGTATTCTGTGATCATTATTTGTAACATGAATTTCTGCATACAGATAGGTCAAGTTAATTTCTTAGCTCAACTTTTCAATGCTGTAGGGACCTTGTTTGTCTCCTAAAATGGTGGCCAAGGCTGACAAAACTAGCGCCGGTGACGCCGCTGCCGCCACCCTCTCCAATCACCAATCACGTCGGAGAAGAGGCTTCAACAAACCATCCTGGCTTCTCTGCGCCATCGCTGGTAAAGAAATTGGTTTCTTTTTCCTCTTTTTTTTTTTTGATCTTTTGTGTAAGATTTGAATTTCCAATAAAAATTGCTGATTTCACTAGTAGAACCCTCTTTTTTGGGTTACACATTCAAATTTGAAAAACAATGTGTAAACAGAAAAGCATCATATAAGATTCTTGAGTGAAAAGGAAATAAGAAATATTCCAAGGCTAACTCTCAATTGTAAGCTAGTGCAGAAAAAGATCATAATTTTGAATTTCAATTTTCAATTACAACGAGTGGGGCAATGATGGTTTCTCGGCATTTGCTTTTCTGCATATGTACCCCTCTTTGGCGATGAGTAAAAAAAAAATACAATCTTGACAAGTCACTTTCAACCCCTACAAAAATACATCAGACCCACAAAAGTTTCTATTCACAAAGCTACAAACTTTACCATCTTTTGCTCACCTGCTGCATATGTTAGCAGCCCCCTCTTTTCCATTGTTCAAAATTTGAACCCTTTTGGCCAAGTAGCTTTTATTGCTGCCTTGTTGCAGATGGAATATGATTTGATTCTGATTTTGCCTCTCAGTTTCTAATCCCATGTGTTCTGCCCACTGTGCTACGTCAGATTTGATGCTTCTCTTTCAATGCAAAAATCCAAAACCTTCTATATATCTACCCGACTCCTTGTGATTTTTACACGTGTATGTTTTGTACATGTGTAAAAATCACAACCTCGTCGAAGAAACCCTTCTTCACAAGGGCATTTATCTTCCTGAATATTACTCTCCCTGTTTCCTTTTGATCCATTAATATTTCATGCTGGATCATACCATGTCTCAATCAAGAAATGCCTTATTACGCACTGCATATTCATCACTGGACTAAATACTTGCTTTAAATAGACCTGCAAAGATTCAAACAGATGGTTAGGAAATATAAATACTACATCGCAATTATAGGCCCACTGAAGATTTATACCAGGACTTTTTGAATTTCAAATGAACTCATTTCTTCCTCACTTTGGGACCAGTTTTCAACTGCTTCCTTCCAAAAAAAAGGCCAACATCTTTCATTTAATGCAACCGAATTTTGGGTTTTCAATAGATTTGGATGAGAGGATGAAGATGCTGACAAGGAAATCACCTAAAGGAAAGAGTCCTGATAGTTTTTCTGAAAGGGCTAATTCTTACTACCACGAACGCCCCCAGCTTCTGGCACTGCTTGATGACTTGTACAACGGCTACCTCTCGTTGGCAGACCGTTACTGCCAGGTACTTGCCAAGAACCAGCAGCATCAGAAGCCTCACAGCCGATCCTCTTCCCCTAATCTGCGTGCGAAATTTGAAGATGCTGCTCAGCCAGATGAAGTGGACACTGGAGAAGTCGTTGATTCTGATGCTGAGAGCTCAGCGGCGGGATGGTCTAGGGCAGAAAGGGAGGAGACGTCTATTTCAGGTAAAGGGTTTGGCTTGCAGCCAAACCCTTATTCTTTTAAGTTGTCTCATTTTCCACCCCATAAAACTCCAGAATTACGAATAGGCCCCTCTGCTACTCCAGAATCACGATCCAGCCCCACTTCAATGCGAGAATTGCAGTTCAGCCCCCCTGAATCCAGTAAATTGCATATATATCCCCTTAATTGTGAAAAAACCCATATTGCATGTAATACCCATAATACATGTGATTTTAAAGAAAATCAATGGATTTT
>JAYDZE010571458.1:0-11834 GCA_034509125.1 Monilaria moniliformis
ATTACAATGAAGGAATCTCTGTGTGTGTGAGAATGACTCTGAATATGAGAATAATATGAATTCGAATATGTTATCAGATTAAATGGAAATAAGATTAATTGTGAAGTCTGAAAAGAAATACAAATATGAAACGAAAAGGATAACGTTGATTGAAATCGAATGCCTAAAAGATATTAAGCCATTTATAAGATTTCTGGAAAGTGGATATGGAATACGTAAATGATTAAGTGTGGAATAAATTATCATATTAAAAGTTAAGAATAAGGTTAAAAGTAAATATAAGAATTTGATATATGAAGAAATAGTAATAACATAACTTTAAATGTTGATAATCTGAACTGTGGAATAAAGTATAATGTATTATTGTGAAGTATTCAGTGATGAAAGATTTAAATGAGAAATAGAAATTAAGTAGAAGTTCCGGAAGGCGCCATCTTCTTTTCTGGGTAAATTAGTTACCATCGTTTGGATATTGCTACTGGGCTTTCAAGCTCACCCCCTATAGTCTTTTCCCCTGCAGGCTAAATTGTTGGGTTGAGTCTGGGTTGGTGCTACTGCTGCATCCTTGGCGAGTCACTAGAAGATAGTCGAAGATTGTGGTGTCTGTGGCATTAATAGTTTTTAATTTGTTTAAAATTCCGCTGTGTAATGGTTGTATAAATGTTATGTAATGAAAATTTAGTATTTATATTTTAGTAAAGTAATAAAGAAAATTTTTGGTACGTGTGTGTGATACCGTTGGTGACATCACTTATTCGGTGGGTTTACCTACCGAGTAAAGGGTATTACATATAGAAATTTCTAAACTAAAAATTAAATAAATCATAAAAATACAAAAAAGTATACAAAATATCAATATTAAACAATAAATATAAGAATAAAGATTGAATAACATACCTTTAGATGAATTCTGCCAAGATTTGCCCAAATTCTCGCCAAAATCGCGCCCAACCAAAGAGAGACTTTTGTTTTCAAATTTTCGCACAAATGAGGAGAATGGCTGCTGGGCGGATTTTATAAGCCACGAGGAAGACGCATGAAGCGCATGCGTCTTCTGAAGACGCATCAGCCTCATGCGTCTTCCCTTGGCACCGAAACGACACGGATTGCGCTTAAGTTAAAGACGCATTCAGTGAAGACGCATTTCGTAAATGCGTCTTTCCCAGTTCCGGAAGACAAAAAAAAAGGTTCCCATTTCGGGAACCTTTTTTCTAAAATACTCTAAATCGAGAATTTTGCCCTAATCAAACTGGGATAAGAGGAAAAAAATTATTATTTATCCATTGCAACAATGATCGATCATAAATTTCAAGATTCTTGTTTTTTGCAAATTGTACAGTGAAATGACAAATTGTTTAAAGATAATCAAATTCAAAGGCACAATATTGGGACTTCAATATTTGGTAAGTAGAAAATTTACTTCTTATGCTCCATTTCTACTATTTAATTCTATCTATTTCATTTATGCAACACGAATTGTTATCTATCTGCATAAGAAATAGGTAAGCAAAATCATATCACCACACAATTCATAAATGATCAATAAATACATAGTTACTGAGCACCAAACACAATCAGCAATGGCATATGGCCTACCCCATGAGAAAGACAACCCATAACATCAAAAAATATGTAATTTTATAAACTTATCCCAACTAGCAACTTAATTTATGGAGTGGATATAAATTGTTATAATATTTATATGGTATATAAAATGAAAACACACCCAAACGAAAGATGGAATTAATTTGAGTGGCATGCATAGCATAAAATTAAATTGAGTATATAGGATTAATGATTTGATTCCATGTGATTTCATGCATATTTTGTTGGACAGAAAACGATGGGATATCCAAACACTTTTGGGAAATTGCTTGTTTATATGGTTGATGTGTACAGTTATGCATTAAAACTGTAATTCTGAAATTAATACCAACTCAATCAAGTGAAAATAGTGAATTTTTCACGATAGTAAAAAAAAAAAAAGATTTGAACGGTACAAATAAACAGAAAATCCAAAAAGGGACAAAAAAAAAAAAAAAACTAAAACTAAAAAGCATTGTGGCATCGTCAAAATAATTGTGGAACTGCAAGAACACTTTTTTGCACTAAAAAAGCCATCTTGCTTTTCTTCTACTTCTCTTCTCCTCCATCTTTGTCTTTCTCTCTCTCCCTTGATGATGAGAGAGAAAAGGAAGCCCTCTCTCTCTGGGCGCTGCGTGGGCCCGAGCAACAGGCACCCGTCTCCTACTCAAGTCTTTTTCTCATAAATTCCTCAACTCCCACGTCGCCAACTCCATTTCAATTCGAGTTTTTTTTACACCGTTAGAGCTTCTTCGTGCAAAGGGTCGCAGCTAAAGCTGCGCTTTCGCTTAAAAATAGTTTCTTGAAAGTTACACTTCTCATAATTGAGAGCCGAAGAGAAAGGGCTCTGCTTCCCCCCCATAAAAATCGATTCTTGAATCATCCCTCCTTCCATTTAGTTCGCGAGAGAGAAGGAAAATTGGGTGCTTTTGTGTTTCTTTTCTGGTTTTGAAAAGGGCCGCTTTTTGTTCGTGTCTGTGAGTGAAGAAAAAGCGTTGCTTTTTCACTCTCTCTCTTGATTGTAGAATGTTGTTCAAGAAGCTGCATTTGTCGGCATTCTTGATGCTGAATTTTTGTCTGCACATTTTTTCTTTAAACCCTGATGGCCTGTCTCTTCTCTCTCTAAAATCCGCCGTGGACGCCGCCGCCGCCGCCGCATTCTTCGCCGATTGGAACGAGAACGACGCCACGCCTTGCCGCTGGACCGGAATCTCGTGTATGAACGTCTCCGGCTCGGACGATCCGCGCGTGGTTGGATTATCCTTCGCCGGAAAGAATCTCCGAGCCTACATTCCATCGGAGCTTGGCAGCTTGATTTATCTCCGGCGTCTCAATTTGCACGGCAACAATTTCTACGGCGCAATTCCTGATCAATTGTTCAATGCCTCTTCTCTCCACAGCATTTTCCTCTACGGAAACAATCTCTCCGGCTCATTGCCTCCCTCTCTGTGCAGCCTCCCTCGCTTGCAGAATCTTGATTTTTCGAATAATTCGCTTTCCGGGCAGCTGCCGAAGTTCTTGCAGAACTGCCGGCAGCTGCAGCGGCTGATTCTGGCTGGAAACAAGTTTTCCGGCCAGATTCCGGAGGGGATTTTCCCGGAGTTGGCTAATCTCGAGCAGCTCGATTTGTCCGCGAACGAGTTCAATGGCTCGATCCCAGATGATATGGGGGAGTTGAAGTCATTGTCAGGGACATTGAATTTGTCTTACAATCATTTTGGAGGGAAAATTCCCAAGAGTTTGGGTGATTTGCCATTAACTGTAAGTTTTGATCTCAGAGGAAATGATTTGAGTGGTGAGATTCCTCAAACGGGGTCGTTTTCGAATCAAGGGCCTACTGCGTTCTTGGATAATCCTAGTTTGTGTGGCTTCCCTTTGCAGAGATCTTGCAAGAACACGAGTTCAGATACCTCACCTAGTGTTGAGTATGGTTTGGAGGGTAACGACGGGGTTGGGGGGCGAAAGGGTCTGAGGCCGGGGATGATCATACTAATATCGGTGGCTGATGCAGTGGGAGTGGCGGTTGCAGGGTTGGTTGTGGTGTATGTGTATTGGAAGAGGAAGGATTCTCATGGTTGTAGTTGCACCGGGAAAGGGAAGCTTGGGGGGAATGAGAAGGCAGGATTTTGTGCTTTTCCTTGCATCGGATTTGGGGGTTTCCCTAGTAATGACTCGGAAGTGGAGTCAGAAAAGGGCGGCGGCGGCGTTGGTGGTAGTGGTGGGATGAGTGGTGGAGAGGGTGATCTTGTAGCCATCGACAAGGGGTTTAACTTTGAGTTGGACGAGCTTTTGAGGGCGTCGGCTTATGTGTTGGGAAAGAGTGGTTTAGGGATAGTGTATAAGGTTGTGCTTGGGAATGGAGTGCCAGTGGCGGTTAGGAGGTTGGGGGAAGGAGGGGAGCAACGGTATAAGGAGTTTGTCTCGGAAGTGCAGGCAATTGGGAGGGTGAAGCATCCGAATGTGGTGAAGTTGAGGGCGTATTATTGGGCGCCCGATGAGAAGCTTCTCATCAGTGATTTCATCTCGAATGGTAGCTTGGCTTCTGCACTTCGTGGTAATGCCTATGATTCTTCGTTTTCGTGTAGCCTAGCTACATTGTGTTGTGGTTACATGATCTTGTTGTTAGGTAGAATTTGTGGCCGTATGTGATATATGCTTTTGTTCATTTTATGTGAATAATTGCTTGGTGGTTAGGATGACGAATGTGAATGAGAACAAAAACAGGTGATGATTTTGTGTTTTTGGGATTATTTGATCAACTTATCTAATGATGTTGTACCTTGTTAGCTACTTGACAATGATTCTTGTTGAACCATGTTTTCTGTCATTACATGATTTTGATTAGTATTTAGGTAAAATATTAGTTGCCTCTCTCTCTCTCTCTCTCTCTCTCTCTTGTTGGAGATCCTTGCCTACCAAGATATCCTAGATAGTTTGGGTAGACTGATAGTGACTAGGAACCAATTTATCAGCTAGATAACAATGACATTACAGATTGAAGCTTTCTAGTTGGTTGAAAGGACGTCGTTTTGACATGTCAATGATCCTTTTGTTTCACTCATGAAACCAATCTATCTGCAGTAAACTAGTGAGCTTTGTTTCTCTGCAAATACAATGTTGATATAACGCGTTAGTACTCATCAAATGTTTCCAATCAAATAACATGTCTTCTGATTCTATAACCATAGGGAAGGCAGGGCAGCAGTCGTCCTCGTTATCGTGGTCGATCCGGCTGAAAATCGCGAAGGGGGCAGCACGCGGCCTCGCCTACCTCCACGAATGCAGCCCGAGGAAATTTGTCCACGCAGATGTGAAGCCATCGAACATCCTCCTGGACAACGACTACCAACCGTACGTATCTGATTTTGGCCTCAACCGACTTATCACCATCACCGGGAACAACCCCTCCTCCTCCGGTGGCTTCATTGGCGACGCCCTCCCGTATCTCAAAGTACCTCAATCGGAGAAGGTCAACAACTACAGGGCACCGGAGGCGCGGATCCCCGGTGGCCGGCCTACACAAAAATGGGACGTGTACTCGTTTGGAGTAGTGCTACTCGAGCTGCTTACCGGGAAGTCTCCAGAGATCTCCTCCCCGACTAGCTCAACCTCCACGGAGATTCTAGACCTAGTGAGGTGGGTGAGGAAGGGGTTCGAGGAGGAGAGCCCGTTGTCAGACATGGTGGATCCCGTGTTGCTCCAAGAGCTACATGCCAAGAAGGAAGTGCTCGGAGCGTTCCACGTAGCCCTAGCGTGCACGGAGAGCGACCCGGATGCCCGGCCGCGGATGAAAACCGTGTCGGAGAATCTTGAGAAGATTGGAGCATGAGAGGCTTAAGGATTTGTGTTTCAAGAAGAAGAAGAAGAAGAGTTATTTTCCCTTTTGTTCCTACATGATTCTTTTTACTACAACTTCATTTTGCATTTCCCAAGTAGGAAACTAGCTATGGTGTAATTTATCTTGTTTTTAAGGTATTTTCTTGTAATAAACCGAGTCTATATATAACTATTTCATTTTTGTATTTCATTTCAATGCTGTAGTAGTTGTTGTGGCATGTGCTACTCTATATATGCATACGATGGTTTCTTTTTTAAAATATATACATTAAAAAAAAAATTATATTCTAATTGATTTTCTAGATAATACACTATTCTTTTATGGTCTTGTTCGTTTGAAACTATAAAAGTAATTATGAAGACATTTTTGTCATCCCAAAATATATATAAATATCTTCATGCTGTCTTAACCAAAATAAACATCGAAATTATTAGGCTGCAAGGTTAACTATATTAAATAAAAGAAAAATTATATAAGCAGTTTAATGGAACACAAAAATAATCTTAATTTAAGTGATTGCAAGATTCGAGAGAAGTATAATAACTCTTCTTCCCTCCTCTGACTCCCCCGCCCCCCGACCCCCGCCCCCCGAACAAGGAAGGAAGGTCAGTCGCCGGACCAACTAATCCCGAATCGAACAGCTAAAATCCAATCGAACAACCACTGACGGTAAACCCTAACTTTGATTTTTAGTTTTTCTTAGATGTATCTAGCAATTAGGCATTGAATGGTAAACCCTGTAGTCACTGTATAGCAGGGGAAGTGGCATTTGTTATACGCTATGAAGTAAGCTGTTATGGGTTTTTTGAACACAGATGTAAATGATTAGCACACACTGTGTTCTCTATGTAATGACTTGGACTTAAATTTATGTTTACTAGAATGCTTAAATTATTTTACTGTGAGAACGTTGGAGGTCATAGGATACGTATAATTATATAACTTCTCAATGTTTTCCTCGTTTTTTGGAGGAAGTTTAATTACAGATATTCGATCAATTAATTAATTTAGTAAACTTTCAGCAATTTCTTGGAGAAACAAATAAAGTAACTTCAGTAAAATTTATGCAATTTCGTGAAAATTGGAAAGCTTTTTACAATCCCAAAGAAATTTAGAAGGTGCAGTGCAAGATGAGTTAGTTCATTGGTATGCTGATGGTCAAATAGGTTTAAATCGAATTGAACAGAGAAAGTAGAATACTGAGTACTGAACTGGACTGGTTGATTTGGTTTGGATTTTTAACCGAGCTTAAGAAATTTATATAACTATGAAATTCTAGTATTTGTATTTTATTTAAATGATATATAGTTTTCGAATAACTAGATGCCCATCATTGTTATCTCTGGGATTTATTTTGATAAATGTTTGCTTGAATGCAGATAAAGTTTTTAGCTGTAGTTGGAAAAGGTCTACCAAGTAGAAATGGAGGTTTGTCTTGTATACTAAACGAGCATGATCTTTAGCTAATAAATCCTGTTTATTTCTGCTACAAAATTTGAGTTGTTTCTTTTGATTTAGGGAAACGGAAAGGACAAGCAATATGATCTGGATAAGATCACAGATACTCTAGCACCAGAAGACTCTACTGTTGGTGGTCTGCTTGTTTCAGGGAAGGACAGAGTGGTTTTTAGACCACTTAAAAAGTCGGTTTTAGGTATGATTTTATACACTTGTTGGCTCAAACCAGTACATTTAAATTGGATGGCAGGCAATTGTTCTCTTTTCTCATATTATTATTTGTCATTTTTACAGGACTGGACATGCTTGCCAATGCAAAACGCATGGAGTCAAAGGTTGAGGGCTCATTTAAAAAGCCAAAAGAAAGAGTTGCCTCCATTGCTTCATCCCTAGATGAAGGTGAGGAAACGCCTGCATCTTCAGGAATAGATGATGTGGAGAATGCCACATCTAGTGGTTTACGGAGTTACAGCAACAGGCAATACCGTGAATCAGCATCAAACGAGATATCTAATTTAGGTAAGTGATGCTTATTATTGGTCTATTTTTTTATAAAAAACATTTTCTGTTTCTATGTTCTTTAGCTTTTCTTCCTACATTTTCAGGAAGTGTTGTTACTGGAGAAGCAAACGTAATTGAAGCATCCCCGCGGCATCATTCAGATAGACATATGAATGTACATTTATTTCCTTACGGTTCTTTTAGATACAAACAAGTATAAGAATTCATGTTCTGCATGCTACTTCCAATTATAGATTTCGCCTTTTTATCTTAAATTTTTTAACAACAGTTATTGTAGTAATTAAGTGAACTATGCACTCTATAACTGAAAAGTACGTGCTTTTCTTTCTGGTTGCTAGTATAATGAACAATGGTGATGGGTCACTGCTGATTGCTAATCGATGTATATTTAATTTTCTGTTTTTGATATTTAGGTGCGGACTGAATCTGTTGAAAGTTCAAGGAGTAGGAGTCCTAGTTTAGACTATGCCAGAAGTGATAGAGATCAAAGTAAATATGATGAACGCTACAGAAGCTCTGACAAGGAAGGGAGGACCCCTAGAGATAGATATGGCTCTGAGAGGGACGGGAGGACTCCTAGAGATAGATATGGCTCTGAGAGGGACGGGAGGACTCCTAGAGATAGATATGGCTCTGACAGGGAAGGGAGGACCTATAGAGATGGATATGGCTATGACAGGGAAGGAATGACCCCTAGAGAATCATCTCGTGGTCAAGAAAAAGAGCACAATGGAGACTATGGGAGAAAGAGAGGTAGATATGACAAATCTATGAGAACACCTGGTATGCCTTATTCTCTATTTTCACTGTTTAATGCCTTTAAATATATTATGACTATTTGCTGAGACGTATGAAATAAAATTTAGTTCACATCTTCAAATTCTTGCATCGAATGTAAAATGAACTTTCTTAAGACAAGGTTTTTTCAACATAATGTGATGCATGTCATTGTAGGCAGGTCTGACTGGGATGATGGAAGATGGGAGTGGGAAGAATCCCCACGTCGTGATGGCCGCAATTCTAGCAGCAGACATTATCGGCCTTCTCCATCCCCCATGCTTGTTGGAGCCTCGCCTGATGCACGGCTTGTTTCTCCATGGTTGGGAGGGCGTACTCCTAATTCTTCAGGTAACTCACATAAACCTGTCATAACTCGTAGGCTGAAATTTGAAATTATCTTGTATGGTAGGTAACTTGAATTAACTTTTCCTGCATGCGCTGCAACAGCTGCATCTCCTTGGGATAGCTTTGCTCCTTCCCCTACTCCAATTCGGGCATCTGGGACGTCTCTTAGGTCTGCAAGTTCCCGATATGGTGGGAGATCTAATCAGGCTGACTCTAAGGTATAAAGGCTCTCTTTCTTTCTCTCTTTCTCTCTTGTAATTCTCCTGAACCCCCCCCCCCCCCCTAACAGTTATAAGTTATTGTTTTCTGTAACATCTTATATTCTTATGCATTTCCATTTTCTCTGTATTTTTTCTTCTTTTAGGATGGAGAAAATGACCCAGAAAGCACATCTGCAGACGAAAATCCTGAGATAACAGAAAGTATGCGTTTAGAGATGGAATACAACTCTGATCGTGCCTGGTAATTTAATCTGGACATTTTTGCAGATTGATGGCTTAACTTTTTGCTTTAATCCAATTTGTCTAGGATGTCCCTAGATATTATTATAGCTTTATGTGTGTAGGCAAGAATGATGGATCATGTAAAGATATGAATTTATGTTGTTATTTTAATTTGAAGAAAGTAGTAGAAAAAGGAGAAGGTAGTGAACACATATTTTGTTTATGTAGTTATGTAAATAAGTTATGTATATCAGGAAAACCTGTTTTGTCACATTCTTGTTTTTAATTACCACCATAGCTTTGTGTTTTCACCTAGTAGTTTTTTTTTTTTTTTTTTGTCAACCGCTTTATGGAATTTTGTTGTTTTTCAGGTTGCTTCTTATATGATCTGGGTGTTTCTAATTACAAATGAATCATGTCTGCAGGTATGACCGAGAAGAAGGCAGCACTGTTTATGATGCTGATAGCTCCTCTGCTTTTCTCGGTGATGAGGCATCTTTCCAGAAAAAAGAAGCAGATTTGGCTAAGAGACTGGTATAGTTCCTAATGGCTATAGTTTGATGTATTCCCTCATTTCGCATGGCCCAACTGCTCCCACTTTATATTCAGTGACTCGACTTTGGTTCTAGTTGATGGTAATAATGGTTTATTCTAGAATTTTAGCTATGACCTTTGATCCTTAACACATGAACAGTTTTTTTGGCTTTTGTGTGTGTGTTGGTGTGTGTGTGCGTATAATGTAACTCAATTCTTTTGGCCATACGTTTTTTTCAGGGCAATGAACTTGAAATCTTATTGCTTAAAATTGAACTATGTGCTTATGTAATGTGGTTTAGTTCAGAACTAGTATAAATATTCATATAGCTTGTTCTAATTTCTCATGCATCTCTAAAATCTAACCTATTCTGTTTTGGATTGTAGGTGCGAAGAGATGGGACTAAGATGACTCTTGCACAGAGCAAAAAACTTTCGCAGCTAACTGCTGATAATGCTCAGTGGGAGGATAGACAACTTTTGAGATCAGGTGCTGTCAGAGGAACTGAGGTGCAGACAGAGTTTGATGATGAGGAAGAACGAAAGGTTATTCTTCTTGTGCATGGTATGCCCAAATCTTACACTTGGATGTTCTATAATGTCCTGAATTTTCACTTTGAAGCAAAACTGTTATATTTTATTTATTGAGATTCTAAATATCCCTTTTAACAGATACAAAACCCCCTTTTCTCGACGGGAGGATTGTTTTCACGAAGCAAGCTGAGCCTGTTATGCCATTGAAAGACCCTACATCAGATATGGCTATAATATCACGGAAGGGCTCCAACCTGGTTAGGGAAATTCGTGAAAAACAAAGCATGAACAAGTCCAGACAGCGGTTTTGGGAGCTTGCTGGTTCTAATCTTGGCAATATTCTTGGCGTTGAGAAAACTGCAGATCAGGTATGCAACTTTCAGAATTTAAATAATATATTGTTAGGTCCTTTGCCATCTTTTGGCATTAGTCAGTGAAGCTCTGAACTTTTTTTGCATTGCTTCTTACCAGATTGATGCAGATACTGCTGAAGTTGGCGAACAAGGTGAAATTGATTTCAAACAGGATGCAAAATTTGCACAACATTTAAAAAAAGGAGAGGGAGTCAGTGATTTTGCTAAATCGAAAACGTTATCACAACAGCGACAATATTTGCCGATTTTTTCTATACGAGAAGAGTTACTGCAGGTATGAGTTGTTTGTTGAGTTCTTTTGCTATGCTTAATTGATTGAAATAGAGACATTAAAATATTCCATTTTGCATGAAGCTTTCAATGAAAAATAAGATCGGTGTTCTGTAACTTCACTGGATTTTTCTGTTTTGGCTCATAAATCATTTGTTCTGTATTGATATTGTAAATAGTTCTGTCGTTAATTTACCCTAATTTCTGTTTTCTTACCTGTGTTTGAGAAAGAATCGTGCATTTCAGCATTTTCCAAATTTGATTTCCCTGCCAGGCATAATGGTATCATAGTGGTTTTCTGGAGAATCCATCTAACTATCAAGCAACAAATGTGTATCTCTTAGATTATCTTTCATTTTGTCTAATCTCATCCGCTGATAATCCACATTTTGATATTTTATTGGGGTATTTGTTATTTAGTCTCATCTTTTACAAATATAGGTAATCCGTGAAAATCAAGTGATCGTAGTGGTTGGAGAAACTGGTTCAGGAAAGACAACACAATTAACACAGGTATGTTCAAAGTTGTATATATAAAAATATTTTTCTGAATTTGTGCCTGTATATCTTTAAAGACATTTGTTTTAATCATGAAAATACTTTCCCTGCACAGTATCTTCACGAAGATGGGTACACAAACAATGGCATTGTTGGTTGCACACAACCAAGGCGTGTGGCTGCCATGAGTGTTGCAAAAAGAGTCAGCGAAGAGATGGAAACTGAACTTGGTGATAAAGTTGGATATGCCATACGTTTTGAGGATGTCACCGGGCCTAACACTGTTATTAAGGTAGCGATTTCTTGCCCCTTCCTCGTTTGTACTCAATTTTATGCTTTTGTTGCTTGTCCTGGCTGGTATTTGCTTGATGTGAGTATATTGTTCTACAAGTACTTCCATTTCTCATTCAATTCTGAACATCAGCTGCACTATGCACAACTGCTGCAACTGGTGGTGCCTATGAGTGGATTGTCCGTCTATTCACTTGATCTGCAAGTACATTTGTCTAGAAACTGGAATACCCAGTTGAAGTCTCTAATTCTCAATTAGCATTTCTTAACCAAGTGTTTTGTTCTCTTGCAGTACATGACTGATGGTGTGTTGCTGAGGGAGACGCTAAAAGATTCAGATCTGGAAAAATATCGGTATGCATT
>JAYDZE010571469.1:0-11833 GCA_034509125.1 Monilaria moniliformis
AGGAATGTGTATATTAACATGACCATCATTTGGACCACTAATGACTCCATCTCCAATATTCGCGATCCACTCCGAGAACTCTTTCAACTTCGATGCCTCTTCATTGGATTCAATACCGAATAGTCTCATATTTTTGGTCAACCGCATAACTCTGCAACTACTCCAAAGATATGAGGAGTTAATAGTAGCATTCACAACATCCTGACGACTACCCTTAGGAACAACTGGCAATATTTGTCTAAAATCACCACCAAACACTACAGTTTTCCCACCAAAAGGAAGCTCCATACTCAATTCATTGCAACTTCGCATGATGTCTCGCAGACTCCTATCCAAAGCTTCAATACAATACTTGTGAACCATAGGAGCTTCATCCCATATAATAAGCTTCGCCTTTACAATCAGTTCTGCAAGCGCACTTCCTTGTTTGATATTACAAATGGAATCTTCATTTGGATTGATAGGAATTTTGAATCGGGAATGAGCTGTTCGTCCACCAGGTAATAACAAAGAAGCTATACCACTTGAAGCCACATTTAGAACAATTTCACCCATCGACCGGATCCCAGCCGACAATGATTTCCATATGAAGGTTTTCCCAGTGCCTCCATATCCATAAACAAAAAATATTTCGCCACTGTTGGAATTGACAGATGACATTATGGAATCATATACATGACGTTGTTCATCTGTGAACTTTGATAGAAACATGTCATGATCTTTTGCACAATAAAGTAATATGATTCAAGATTTCAGAAAATAGAGAGAGAGAGAGATAGTGTATATGCATATAAGTTGCACCAATTATAGGAAAGTGCAAAATGCAAGTCATAATTACATATGTGATGAAATGATTTGCAAGTCATAAATAAATTTAGTTGAATAAATATTATCACTTGATAAAATGTGAATTATTAGATTTTAAGTACAATAAACAAATTACTTAATTAGTAAATTTGATCACAATAATATATTATATCACCAATTTGTCAAAAAAAAAAACTTTGCTCATAACATTTACAATTAAAAAATAAAATATCATCATCATCATTTAATTTTTATCCAACCATAATCATCAAACCTTAATAAGAGTATATTAATTAGTATCAACTCCAATACACAAATATATTGCACTTAACGTTTTGATGCAGCATACATGATTAAAATTCGAGACATTTTCAAAAATGGCCATAGTTTGATGAGATCTTATAGTAAAATAAATTATATATTTATTCACATTGCTAATGAAATATTATAATTTAATCAATTATTTGATAATTATCTAATAAATACTTGAAAACTATAAATAAATAAATAAAAGAATTGTTACTATTATTATTGAAATTAATAACAATTATTATTATTGTGCCATATCAACATAAAAAATTTCATATACGAACATAAAAGTACATACACTGCTGAAGCTAGAGGCTTGCCCGGGTAGTCTGAATTATTATTATTTTCATTTTACTCGATCAATTACCCGTGCGTTGCACGACCAAAATAATTACTCTGTTTTGATACGACTATATTTGTATTCATTTAATATATATTTTTTCCAACTAAGTTGTGCTTTATCGTCAACCCCTGTCAATTTTGTTATGTACGATCAATTTATTTTAATCCGTATTTGATTATAAATTTATTTTTTATCCAATAATAAACTAATATTACAATAATAATCCAATATGATCAAAAGAGTAATCATTGTAAAAATTGGCAGCAAAATTCGATAGATCGACACCTTTCATTGATTTCAATAATTTGAAGCTATTTTTCATTCTATCTATTGGTCATATAGAAGAAAAATTGAAATAAAATATTTTTCAGTGTATTAATCTTAGTCTTTTAGTAGACATTTACACACTCACTCACTCGCATTAATTAATAGAAACCTATAATTTAACACAACACTTTTAATTTTGTTCCTATATTTTCCCTATGCCACCAATTTATAGATTTATTAGTGGTTGGACTTGGATCTATTTGATCAACCTATGTATTCATAGAAACTTTACCCAATTTCATGTATTAAAAAAATAATTGGTACATTTAATAATTAATATGATGAAGCACTATATTGGTAACGTTAGATGGGTTTGATTTTAAATTAATTAATGATGTACATTGCCGATGATTTATTTAATTTGAATTAATCCAAAATGGGTTTCTCAAATCTCAAATTGGATTCAGACTCCAAAGGTCAGGGAACATCAAGCGGTCATATTATTAATTACAGTTATTAGTGTTTAAGCTTTTGCAACTAATAAATAAATAAATTGGAGTGTTTGACACGGTAGGTTATTTTAACAATTGGAGCTAATAGGTTATTTAGATCAAACTAAAATCGTCCGGCCCACTCGGAATAAAACAGTCGAGCCCAACACCCTTTGTATAAATACCAACCGCCACACTAATTCTAGGGTTATCTTTTTTCCTTCATATGCGGCGCCTCTCCCTCTCCCAGATCTGTTGATTTCATCACACTCAATATAGTGAATAAAAATCTACATTAAGAATTTGTTTCCTTGATACTTTGAAATCAGGGTTTTGCTTTTTACTGTTATTGAGCGAGAAATGGCGGCGAGAAACCCATTCAATTTGCTGGCCGATGATACAGAGGATCCCTCGCTGCTCAGCAGCAGAAGATCGATCCGAAGAAAGCCGTAGTTCCACAGGCCAAGTAGCCGGCGCAGCCGAAGCTCCCCTCTAAGTCGTTCCCCTTGGCTCAGGCTGGTCAGTTCTAACTCTCTTTATCTCGCCTATTATGTTTGGCTTCCTGAAGTTATCTGCACATTTACCATCTATATCAGCTCCTGATCTGAAGTTATCTGCACATTTACCATCTTCATTAAATTTGCTATTATGTTTGCTATTATGTTTGGCTATTATGTGTCCAATTGATGTTTGATTTTGGCAAATTGGTATTGAATGTGACCGCTTTTTGTTTGATTGGTGTTGAATCCGCCGAATGGTATTCAATTTTTCCAGATGTGCATGTCTAAATTGGTGTTGAACTTGACTTAATCTTCTTTTAGTTGTTTGGTTGATGGATCTGATGATGGTTCCTTATGTTGTTTCACGTTCATAGCATGCTGGTTCCTTCTGTTATTTTTTTGTAATGTCTGCAACTCCAACAACTAATAAATCTTGGATTTTCTGTGCTCATTTTTATTCTATAAATTTCTGGATGTTTCAACTTTTCTGAGCTCATTTTTCGATCTTGCCTGATGCGTTTCTCTATTTTCTGAGTTGTATTTGTTTACAATTTGTTGGCTTTTATTTACGGCTGTGTGTTTCTTTACAATTTGCCCGAGGTAGTTCAGCCTCGCCATTACATTTACTGCTCTGCTGCTGCTATCTCTTGCTGCATCGAATCAATCGAGAAGCCCATGCATTGCCTGAAATGAAGAAGTGGTGCTCGAAAATCGGTATCCAGTAGTTTCTTCCTTTTTTTCTTCTTTTTTTGATGAATTTTATACTTTGTAATTCACACTTTCTTGATTAATCATTTGACTTTTCTTGCATGCAGGCTGCAGAAGAATGATCCGTTGACAAAGTATTTCTTCACTATGGAGATAAATGTTCAACATCTGTAATTTTCTTTATGTTTTTTGTACAATGTAATAGATAGGAAGCAAAAGTAGTTTAAAAGACTAAAGACAAAAGAAAATATATAACTAAAAAAGATAACAAAAAACAAAATAAAGCTAACAAACAACAAAACTTATTGCAGTAAAATATTTTCAGAATTCGAATTCATTTCAAGCGAAAGAAAAGAGATACAAATAAACTCAATGAGTACCAACTAAATTGATTTTGGAAATGGCAATAACATCAGTTGTAGGAGCGTGTATTTATAGGCAAATGTTTTTGAGTTTTGGCTCCAATTTTGGAATTTGAATTCAAATATAAACATTTTTTTAGTAGTTATGTTAATTTTGAGTACGAAATCTGTCAGCATGAGGTTCATGATAAATTCATAGCAGTCAGCTACACAAGTCGAGAATAAATCTGATCACAGTACCCAATGTATCATAAAGTCTATCAATGTATCATAAAGTGTATGCCAGCGGTAGATTCTGAATGACAGTTAAAAGAACTAAAAAATATGGTAAAATCTTAACTTATTTATTTCATGAAAAGCTTAATCAAAAGTTATTACTGCTTTGTTGTAAATGTTGTAATATTGCTCACAATTCTGCTTTTAAGTTAGTATAGATGTAATTGCAGGAATTTTAATTATGTTGTTTTTGCTTTTTAATTTATGTAATTTAGGATTTTAAATTATGTATTTTGGAATTTTAATTAAGTACTTTTTGAATTTTGTGTCTATATTTTACAAATAACTTAATTACGAATTTATATATCAAATTGAAGTAAAAAAATGATAAAATGATAAAAATTGAGTTGTGGCTGAATTTTTTGGGCTGGGATAATGGTGTTGTGGCTGAAAAGTAAAATGATACGTGACAGCCGAAAATTGAGTTATGGCGGGACTTTTTAGGGCTGGGATAAAGATTGCCTTATGTTCACTATATGATATACAGAATTAACAGAAACTTTATTCCAGTTTACTTCTTAACATGGTATCATAGGGCGACAGGTTCCAGGGATCAATTGTTGTCTCAATACCCTCCCACGATATCTACACAAACACATAAAATCAAATTCAAAACTTCGAATCCATAATTGAGAATATCTCCAAACTAATCTCACAATACATTTAGAACCCAATTTAGCAGCCACAACAATCAATAATTCCGACGAATTAATCGCCAGAGGATGGAAAAGAGGAAGTAAAGGAATTGATACCTGCAAAAATCGCCGGAGGACGTGACGACAGCTTAGTTGCGATACTGTCACCAACACCGCATAATCACTCAGTCCAGAGAGCTAACGGCACCGTCAAAATTTGTACCACACAGCCGCGCGTTCTAGATCTGTTAAACCCTGACCGCTCTTCATCGGAGACCGGGAGGAGGCTGAGTGGAGGAAGGCCACTGCGGCGTAGAAAAAAGAGTGTTGCCATCCACTGGGGCGCTACCAACCACCGTGTAGGCCTCCGTGCGACGAGAAGAATAGGAAGGAAGCGATACACGTTCTATAGAAGAAATAGAGAAACAAGGGTTTTATACAACAATTGCAGAGAGGCCCCTTAAATTCTGAAAATTTTCAAAAAAGCCCCCAAAGCTTACATAATTTACGCAGAGGTCCCTTCTCTTTGGCAGAAATATAGCTCGGTCCTTCAGATCCTAAGACTTCACAATTTGACCACTCAACTTCAAGAAAATTATGGTATGGTCCCTCCATTTTTGAAAAATTATAATTTGATCCCTCAACTCCAAAAAAGTTACAGTTTGGTCTCTCCACTCCTGAAAATAGTATCTTGGGTTATGGAAAATTTCAGTTTAATCTCTCAATTTTTGAATATTTTGATGATATACCTTGCAATGATCGATTTCAAGTACTTGATATTGTGTCTATTTGATGCCTCAGATATTCTTAAACCTTCTGCACCCCTTACACTCATGTCCAAACTGCCAGTGGGAGTTAGCCCATGTTCAAGGAGCTAGGACCATAAAGATTTCTTCTACTTTGAGAATATCAAACTGTTTGCATGTGTTGTCTTTATCTCACGAGTTGTTATCCATATGTCATGTGAGAAAGGAGTTGAACTCTGATGTATCCAACTTTCTGTCTCTTACAGGATATCAGGACGGGAGAGATAATTGGGCATGACATCGGAGAGATAATTGAGCATGACACTGAGAGGCAAGGATTGTACTACGTCGATGAAATTGCAAAACAAGGCTCGATGATGCTGGCTCACCCTCTATGGGTTATATGAAACTTCTTTTTCATCAGTTTTCATTTCTAAACATATGTATTGTGAAACTTGTGTTTTAGCTAAGAATCATAGACAGTCTTGCAAACCAAATAACATTAAAGTGAATTCTATATTTTCCTTAATGCATTCAGATATTTGAGATCCTGCAACCCTTTTAGGAGACTAGAATTTTTAAATACTTCTTGCTTTTTGTTTATGACTGCACTAGGATGATATGAATTTATTTTTGTGTGAACTACAAAAAAGATAATTATACTAAGGGGGTCACACCTTTGCAGTGCCCTTACTAAAATATTGACGCGGTAACTATAGTAAGATGTAATATCATTTGAGGTAAGTACTTTTTCACTTTTTTTCAGTCAAAAGTACCTCCAAGCCATTGGAAACAGTTTAGTCAATTCCACACACACTTTCGTTCCTCTTCTTTTCAATCTGACACCCTCTCTCCTCTCTCTCTCTCTTCTGCAAATTCTCCTTCTCTTTTCTTCCATAGATATTTCAAAAGTAAATCCCATCTCCAAATTCCACAAACCCAGAATTCACATTAAGTGCCACACATAGTGGCGTAGCCACATTCTAAAAAGGTGCAAATATCTCGAAGGCCAGAATTCGGTAAGATTGGTACTTGTTTCATTCAGTATATTAATTAGGCACATAGATTTCGTAAGTGATTATTACATTATTGACATATAATTAGCATAGGATATATTGAATTTATAATTCTATCATATGTAGTGTAGAGGGAAAAGTTATATAACCAACAGAAGCTTTGTTGTGTTTATGTGGAATCTATCATATAATTGATTTTCTTTAATTTTTTAGTTTATGGAACTATTCTGTTGTGATTTTTATCTTTTATTCGTAATTATTTTGCATTCGATACTTTGCTTGCGTTGCAAAAATACTTGGCCAATATATCGCCATGTATTGCACTTGAAAATAATTTGATACTACCTAGGAGTATGTTTTTTTTTTCACGTCAAAATTATTTTATTTTATTTTATTTTATTGTGTTCTTGAATTATTATTTTGTGTTGTGTACGTTATATTATGAGCTCCTCAAACTTTGTCTTTGTGTCACATTGAGCAACCGAACTTTTATTAATTTCAACTTCCTCATAAAAATTCTTTTAAGCTCTTCAATTTTATTTCACTAATATTTGACGCAACACACCTGAACATTTCTGGCTTAAAGCAGTTGCCACCTCTGTCTATCTTCTTAATCGACTACCCACCAAAATCCTTAATATCCAAACTCCTTTCCAAACCCTCTTTACACACACCGAAATACCACCAAGCATGCATTATTGCTTGTATCCAAGCATGAATCAATTAAGGAATGATTAAGGAAAGGGATTTGGAGATTCAAGAGAATGAAATGCTTATGATTGGAAGTGTGTAAGGTCAAAGTAATGTCTAAGGTAGATATTCCAAACACGACAACATCTACAACAACAATAAAACCACTAATTCAAGAGGATGAAATACTTATGACCTTGATGGAAATTAACCTAGCAATAGGTAATAATACCACAATACTTCATCCAAATGGTTGGATGATAGATTTCGATGATGTTGATGGATACCCTATGAAGATATTTTATTTTTTTATGATAAAAATATTGATACAGGTGATGATTAATATGATAATGTATGATTTTTGACATGTTTATTAAGTGATTTTATTTTCGTGTTTGACACTTGTTTTATTTCCAATCTGAAACTAATTGCACTAATTTTTGTACATGTTTTAGGTACGTCATGGTGCTCTCACTAGAGGTCCTAGCACTGACTCCTCGTACGCAGGATCAATGTCACAGTCTATACAGGCGGCATCTTCTGAGGATACAGATCCCGGATGTGAGAAGGGACACGTACTGCCTAGCGGGATGAGTCCACTTCAGAGGGATGCCATGATCGGGTTTCATATTAGTTATTAATTATTAATTAAGGGCAATTTAGTAATTATTAACTAATATTTGAATGTTATAGGGAATTATTGCCTCATCCTCAGTTCTCAAGCGAGATTACTGCAACAATATATGTCGATCGAGTTATGGGAGCCCAACTCGACAAGAAGAAAATTATGCTTGGAACTAGTAGCTTGGGATTGAGCTGTGTGGTTAGCTGCTCAACACAGAGTATAGGATCGACCGATCATCATGCCCTAGTCAGGTGGATACTTCCATATTAGAGGTGCAGCAGTCTGAAAGTGAGCAAAGAATGAAGCTGCAAAATGATTTAAACATAATGCATCAGATAGTCCAGCAGCTCATGACCTAGTAGTCCCACCAATGGAGTCACCAATTCTGCAACCCTCTGACACCTCCTATTTTAGAAACCTTCTAGTGAAATGTAAACTAATATAATATTGAATTTGATTTTGTTTGAACAAATATATAATATATTTATATCTATTGTTAATTTTAGATTTGTCAATTTGTTATCTTGTTGATCTATTAGTTTTTTGAAAACAAAGTGTCGTAACTAAGCAAATTATGTACGTAACCTTTCAATATTTTAGCAATTAATTATAAATCTTTTACTTGTGCCAAGATGATGAATTACTCTATAAATGATTGTTGCATGTCCAAGGAAAATGGTTGAAGGTTGAATAAAATAAACTAAGATGTTATGTGACACAAATCTCATCCAAAATTCTAATAATTTTGAAGTAGCAATTAGAGGGTACAAACAATAGCACATATAAGATTTTCTTCATCTATCACATGATGCTACATCAAATGAATGAGAAACTATCTAACAAATACCTAGTATGTCGTAGAACATTCTAGATTCTTCTTCTATTGTCGACACGCGCCTTCTTGGAAGACCCCGATGCCGTTTGCTCAGAATTTGATTGTATCTGTATAAATTGTGACGTGAATATAAACATCATAAAAGCTATAAAATATTTTTTTAAAAATAGAGGGAATGTGAAAATTGAGCATTTTGTTTTTTCACCTTATTCAGTTTCTCCCTAACCAACTGCACCGTTTGATTCATAGATTCTGATGGAAAATATTCCTGCCAAGATTCAAGAGAGGGAAAGATTCATCAACTAACAGAAACGAACCATTCGTTCTAACAAGCGTATTACTTGGAATCAACTCGAGGAAAAGCACTTATACATGAACCTTATCTGAAGAAACTAATGGCACGGAGGATGCATATCCGCTGACGCCAGTCCGTGACTCGCCCAACTGCCTAAAGAATGGATCAGGCGTATCCTAACATCAAGAAACATGAAATCCTCGAACGAAATTGAAAATGGGCGAGTGTGGGAATACCTTTGAGATGAGGAAGAAGTCGGCGGACGTGAATCCTTGAGCGAAGGAGTGGAAGTTGAGGAAGGCTCTCTACTAGAATCCGAAGGGCCTTTAGATCTTCTAGCTAAAACAAAAGTGGAAGTATTTTACGAGCAATGCAATGGATAAGAGGAACTCTGCAAAAACAAGAAGTGTAGATTTCTTAAACTTATCACTTTAGACTTACGGTTTAGTCGTGCTAGAACTTCTTTCCTCCTCCCTTCTAACTTCTCTTTTGTATCGGAGAGGCTCTCATACTCGGGCGCATATGTTACTTGTATTTGGTTTCCTAGAAAAATAGATTCATCCAACTTTCTTTTGGCGAACCTATCACAAGATCGGATTCATGCATTAAGCCTATTCATGTGCGTAATTTGTGAAACACATGTAACATGCTATATGCACAATAACCCATGAACAAACTTGTAGTGTATGTACGTATTTATAATGAGAAACACATTCGTAAAATGGCCTTTCCCACAAAAATCGCCTATACATATACATAATATGCTGCACATAATGAAAAATCAACATGCAAATGGGCGTGCACACACATACTTCTCACAAGAAACAAATCGTGAAATGGCATTTTTCACACGAACCACCACTAGTTCGTTAACTAGAGAATCATATGTATGCCAATAGTCGAACCTAACTCAGAAAACACACGCGTGAAAACATTAAAACACACAAACGAATATGTGCTTAAACATGTACTAATCAAGAGAAACAAATCGTAAAATGCTCCCTTTTCCACACGAATCACCACAGAAACTGTACATGTGCCAATACATACACCTAATTCATAACATATATATACATATTTACCAAAAGAAACAAATCATAAAATGCCCTTCTCCCAATCACCAAATGCATTTAACTGCAGAACCATTGATTGATTAAGCAACAAAACTACTCAATTAGCACACGTATTTCCAACAAATGTAAAGCATCAAATTGGTATGATCACCTAGCATTGCTGACTTGATAAAATTTGATCCAATAAACATCGGTATACGCCTCACAGTCCTCGGCATCCATCGGCTTACATCTAAACAATAATCCACAAACACCATCACCAATTTTGCACTTACACATCAAATTCCCATGAAAAAAACAGAAATTCCATAGCTACACAGAAGAACCCTAATTTTCCTCATTTCTTATGATCGATCAAAATTTAAACTTTTTTCTTCTTAAAATAGTTCAGAAGTAAACAATCACGTACTCTGCAACTGGGCCATAAGTAGAGAGCAATTTCAATAGCTCATCTCCACAACCCAAAGAAGGAACATTCCTCACAATCAGGTACCTGCATCCAAAGCCGAAAAATACTTCAAATCACTTAGCTCAATAATTGAAAATTTCTTCTTTTTTCCCTCCAATCCCCCCCCCCCCTTCTGAATAAGTTAGGGCGAAGAAAAAATTGAAGGACAAACTTTGATTCATCACAAACTGTATAAACTCGAACTGCAGGTGGGTCGTTTTTGTTTTTAGGCATCGCTTGCCGATCGTATAAACTGCAATCCGGGAAGAAAACTCCAGAAAACCTTTGAGAAAATTTTGGGAATTCCCAATTTTATTCAAAATTCAAGGAATGAATGTGTGGACAGGGCACTTTATGGGCCTACATCTGCTGTTACACAAGATTTAGGGCCCAAATTTGGCCCAATATTATTATTTCTCCAAAAAACTATCAGAGTTTTAGTGCTCTTTTATTTATTTTTTAATAAATTCAATCAGATTCCACTAAAATTTTCAGGCATTAGGTTTGAAAATTTTGCATCTGAAGTGCACTGACGCATTATGAGATCTTGATCTTATTAATGCAGAGACAAACAAAAATATTCTTATTCTTGTCCAAAAACGACAAAAATTAACAACATTAATGAGCATTTCCTTTGATCTTAGAGGTATAAAATTAGCATCATTAATGATATTATGCTCCCTCGTTAGTGTTTAGTTTCTAATGCTTTGATTAATTTGTGTCTTTGTATTAATGGTTACTGCGCCAAGAATTGTATATCTACCTTTCATGTTTTATTTGTTGGATACTACGCGTTATTGGGATTTACTCACATAGTGCATTAGAAATAATGATCGTGGTTCTTTTTGTTAAGAGAAAAGAAAAAGAAGATATTAGGTATTCATGAATTTTGTTGGACACCAACTGCACCAAAAATGTGATATCCAACAAGTCATATCGATATTTCAGATCTGAAAAATGAGCACCAAGCCTTGTGATATATATTTGATAAAATATTGAGAATTCATTAATTTAATTAGTATTTCCAATTATTCAAATATTTTTTATTAATTAAAAATAATTTAGAATTGAAAGTGGCATTTTCCCTATATATAAAAGTAGGGGTGTTCACGGTTCCGGAACCGCCGGTTCCGGTTCCGTGCTAGGCTAGAACCGTAACCGAACCTTGGGGGGGGGGTAACCGCCGGTTCCAAACCGGACGGTTTCGGGGCGGTTTTGGCAGTTTTGGCGGTTCCGGTTTCTCGGTTTTTTTTTTTTTAAGAGATTGTGAATTGTATTGTATTTCCTATTGTAAATTGTAATTCAAAATCGAGAGATAAGAGTACAATTTTTAAAAAAAGAAGACAAAGAAGATAATAATCGAAATTCGAAAAGGAATTTTTATTGATAATTTGAATGTGTAATATA
>JAYDZE010571480.1:0-11830 GCA_034509125.1 Monilaria moniliformis
TTCTCAAAATAATTCACAAAGCTGGTCACTGCAGCTGGGATTTGCTCAGACCAAAACCAGTCATAAGCTCCAGGCTGCTTGGCCAACAACTTATCCCTGATTACATTCTCTAAAGGAGAAGATTGCTTTGACAGGCTGCACTAATACAATAAAATAAGTGTTATAGGAGTTCCAAATATACAAAAACAGCTGTAACTGGGAACTCACAATGACACAACAACCTCAGGGAGAACTAGAACTATCAAGACTAAGTACATAACAGAAGCTTGAAGAATGAATATGACAATGCCAAATTCTTTTTACCTCAACCGACCCGTGAAAAACAACATGAAAGAGCAAACAGTTAAATAAAGAATCATAAAAGACAATCAAACATGAGGACCTTCCTACTCTTCCTAGATTTAAATCAAACAATTGCTATAAATAATTTAGAAGCTACAGAATCGAAATGGATATGCACCTCCTCTGCACAAATACATTGATATCTCTGTCTCTTCCATCCCCTCGAGATGAAATCTCACTTGCTGCTTGCAGAAGAGAAAATACAGATGCCTGAAAAAAAAAGTTCAAAAACCTTTCGACAATTGGGAAGCTAGTAAGGGGAAAATAACCATAAAATTTATTATTATTATTATAATAATAATAATAATAATAATAATAATTTAAAAAAAAAACTTAATCCCTGCCACACAATCAAGACAAATAGCTATTTCCTGAAGGTATCAACCCAACAAGTTTCTATTAGAATATAATGCAAACCTGATAAGCAAGTTCTTTAACCCAAACATTTTTGTCCACTCCAAGCCAGGCAGTAGAGAACCAGGATATCTTCGACAAAGAGCTTTGTTCTTTAATGGCCAACTCAAACACCCTTGCAGCATCATGCAATAATTGTACCAAGCCAGTATTGTAGTCTTCATCTTGCAGAGACTGATTCAGTTTGTACTTTATTTCCTCCATATCACTGTTGGTTCTTGACTGAGAACTTCCATTGACTGTCACACCATCATCAGCAGAAGCCAAAGGCTGGAGACGTTCTAGCCTCCTCAATTTGCAAAGGATGATGGACTGCTTTTGTAAATTTGAGAACCTGTAGCTAACACTAAGTCTACCATTTTCTAAACCGGATATTCTTACACGACCTTTCTTCCTTGTATAACAATGACTAAATTTCAGATGATCAAGGCCAATGGTTTTTCTGGTAAAGAAATAGGCTTTGATTGGTTTAACTGCAGACCATGGAGTTGAAGATCTGCAAATGGAAGTGAAAGGATGAGCAACAATCACGAATTACACAATTACACAAAATACTTTACGAACAATAATTCTATGGCAAGTGAATGTCTGTCAATTTATTGATACCAACAAAAGACATGCCTCAAAAGCCTATTTAACTCATAAGTAACAGTGAGTGGCCACAGGCCCACACGATTAGGGTAGAAGTATAGGGAATGACGCAAGAGAGGAAACACTCCAATCAATGAGCATGGTGTGTGGGGCCCAGTGTCATTACCAAACAAGTTCCACCATCATCATTTCAAGTAATGTATGATCTGGAACATCATCAGGGTATCGGAATCATGCTCTCATGCAGACATGCTGGAAGTCACTTTTCATAGGACCAATTAGAGACTGGTTGTAACGAGTTACAAGTTTTCATCCAGATCAGATCCATTTGGCAGAGTACTCTGCCACCTAGATCCAAAACAGTTAATTACCAGTCACCAGATAATCTCAAAGCAACATAAACCATTACTTAGGAATTGAACGGCTCAACAATCACTGAACAGAAGCTTAATGAGAAGTTTAATAACTTGAATAGGCCTTCTCAACAATAATCTTCTATGTAGATTCAGGTCATTGAGTTTTATATAGAAGCGTTTTTTAATTTACTATGTATCTGGAAAAGAGGGATGGACTAGTATAGAAGCATTCGAAGGAATAGAATCATAGTGTCTACATGGACTTTGAACGGATATAAAGACCTCATGTGTTCAACATGAGAGGAAATTTGGTTTGGGGTGAAGTGGTTTTTTATTCTGAAAAGGAGGCTGACGAGCATAATAAACTTAACAAGACTGGATATAGTACTATCAGACTGCCATCAGTCTATTGTTTGCCACCAATAGCCAAAAATAAACTAAAATAACAAAATGGTTCGTTTCTCCTGCTATCCCAAAGCACACTTCACTATGTAAAGATCCGTTTCAACCTGCTTTCTATTTGTTTCAGCCATCATGGCGGACAACTGCATCTGTATCTTCAAAGTGGACAATGACCAGAAGTACCACAGCGTATCCATCTTTTCCTTAACATAAGTGCCTAATGGGTGACTTCCATCAAAACAGTATTAGCCAATTTTTATTTCTATTTTCATATTTAGTTTTATGTGCATTTGTATTTATACTGTTTTTGGAAACTCAGAGATCTGCTACACAACCAACATTTTAAGGTTAATTACTATTTATTGGATTTTGTACACAAATGATTATTGAGAATATTTGTCTGGTTGCAGCAACCAAATGGAAGCAAGAAGTATCTACGCAATAATTCTCACGTGCCAAGTCTATTTCAATGCATTTCAAAACAGTCTGGTTCTTGTAAATTATCTATCTTCTCTATTTACATTTCTTTGCAGATAAAGGTCACACACATCAACCACTACATTGAATAGTTGACTTAAGGCCTACAGAAGAATGTCATATTATCTGTTATTAACAACATCATTCCACAGCACTAAAGTTACAATATGAACACCACTTTAAATTTCCCCGATAGAGCTCAACTAAAACCAAAGATGAACTCTCAGCAAAATTATTAAATCAAAAATAAAATCAATGGATATATAAACAAAAAAAGAAGCAATTTATGAGCACTGATACATACTGATGGCACCCATGGAAAAAAAAACAACTCACTACAAATTCATCATTAACATAGCTTGAAATAACAGAAAAAGAAGCAGCCTACTTTGTCGGAAGCTAGAGATATAGGATACTATCACAGCAAAATCAAAGTTCATCTCAAATTACAGAAATTCTGAAGAAAAAAATTAAAAAAAATTAAAAAAAAAATTAAAAGCAGCCGCAGAGCAAAAAAAAGGAACAAAAATAAAAAAAAAGTACCTAGATGAGACGAGGCTATTGTGGCGCGCGTGGAAAGACATTAACAGTACCAGGACTTAGCAGCAGAAATTTTGAGTGGTACTGGAATTAACGGCAGCTGAAGAACACTAAAATAGTTGGAAATTTGGAGAATAGGAGAATATTATTTCCCTATTATTTCTGGGGTTAGGAAATAATTACCGAAGCTGATGTGGCCTAAAGAGATCTCTAACACTCTATCCGAAGACGTGGGAAAGCAATTCATCACATATCAAAATGGGCCGGGCCGTAACGGATTTGGACTGCACTCTGGGCTCGATCCACCATAAACCGGGCCAGATGACGCTGGGCCTGGGCCCCTTGAATGTGTTTTATACAATATATACTTCACATCCGAAATCTCCTCATATATTATAAAATTCAGAAAATTAAAGTCCTTGATATCAAATACTCGTATAATTTTAGATGCAGCACACCCGTGGATAATGCTTTTATTTTGTACCATTTTTACTTTAAAATATTAATTTTTATTTTCCACTAAATACGAGTACCAATGTTTAGTTAGTCAAGGTATTTGGGGAAAATGTGGACAAAGTTTAGGCCGAGTTCGCTAGATATGTTAACGCAAGTTAGTGAAATTTTTCCTATCTTATTTTTGTGTTTGGTATGATTGATAACTTAACATGTCAGACCCATTTCCCTTCACTGCCTTCGGAAGCTTCGCTCCACTGACGACGCTTCTTCATCTTTCTCGCGAGCAGGCGCTAAGGATCCCACTCGGAATTTTCGCACCACTGAAGCTTCTCCGTCGGAATTTTCAGAGGCATTCATCGTCGACTGCTTTTTTTCTTCAAAAAAAAGATATGCTCTGTAGTTCTTCATCGTTGAATTTTTTTCGCCGCCGCTTGTTTTCTTGCCGAGCATAGTGCGGCGAGTGATCTAAAATTTAGTTTCCTGCGCCGAGTGATATGAATTTTGTCGTCGCTGCTTGTTTTCTGAGATTCCTTCGGCATTTTTACGCGTTGACATTACGAATGAGGAAACCGTGTACCGAATAGAGGAGACCGTCGGACTGCTAGTTGCCACCCTGCCGAGGTTAGACGACGGGGGAATCACAACTTCCGGCCTCGCTTTTGTGAAAGAGCGGCAGTCAATTTTTAGTCATTATCGAATTGACTGGGGTCATTTTAGTCATTTTCATTTTTAATCATACTTTCTAACCCGCTAACCAAACAATAAGCTATATTATCTAATATCTTATCATGCCCCACCAAACAATGATCAATAAAATTCTATGTCCAAAGCATGATACATTATCATGAATACTAAAATATCCGGCTGTAACATAACTTATCTAGTGAACGCGGCTTATACCGTACTAGTTTGAAGGGGTTTTAGAAGAAAACAAAATGTTGGCATTCTGTTAACTTTGATAATAGACAACTCCTTGGGATGACTTTGTCTGTTTGCAGAAATTGTGGATATATTAATATAATTAATAAATCAAACCACTATAAACTTTTATATAAAATCTACACCAGCTCAAAATAAAAAAATTCCGCAGCACACTTTTGTCCGTTTGTAAACCTGATTCCGGAAAACAAATTGGACTATATATAGTTATATACCCCTAGGTAGAGATGAACAAAATACCCGAAATCCCGAAATCTGAATATCCGAACCGAACCCAATTGAAATTTAAAATTTGGTTCGATTTTTTTCGGATTTCGGTTCGGTTCGATTTTGATTATTAACAAATTTTGGTTTTTCGGTTCAGTTCGGTTCGGATATACTATAAACCGAAAAAACTGAAAAACCAAATTTATATTTAATATTATATATATTAATAATATAATACTAACTATATATATATATATATATATTTAAATATGTATATGTGTATTTTATATATGCATATATTTATATTTATATATACACACATACATTTTTTGAATTTTTTTTATTTTCGATTTTTTGGATAATTTTATGAAATTTCGGTTTTTTCGGTTCGGATTTAAAATGATAATTCGACTCTAAACTCTCAAGTAATTAGCTAAGGGAGCATAAATAGTTATAATAATTAGTATATAGCTAGTCATCCCAATTTTTGAAGAGAAAAATAGATTATTGTTACAAGGAGAAGTCAGGTGCAAAATCATGAAATTAGTCAATGGCAAAATAGTCACACAAATTGTTGTATAGAGTAGAGGAAAGTCTACTGATAGTCTGCTACAAAGTCTGAAACAACCTACGCCCGCAAATCCTAATATATGAATCTCCATAATACGCAGAATAAGGTAGCTAGTTATTCGATCATGAAATGGGGAAAAATAAAAACCTAAAAAGGCCAGCAAAAGTCAAGCATGACATGGACTTACCTCAATCAAGTCACCATATTCCTTCTAAGAGTCAATTAAAATCAATTAAAATATTGTTATATTAACAAATTGATATTAAATGAAAGATCTGAAATCAAGACCTTTGACTTGAATGCTAATAATGAGTTTGTGAATATATTTGCTACTGATATACGGTAAATATCATATCATCAGTAGTAATATTAACTCATTTTCCCTAGTGAACGTAGCGATACATATGTTTTGTTGATAATAATAATCGTGGATGCAATATCAGATTTTCAATTTTCAGTCATGAGTTGATATTTTTGAAAGAAAGATTGTATGATATACCTCATGTTATATGGTTGAAGACTCAATATACGATTTTCCATATAAGACCGAGTCATCTGAATCATTAAGGGTGTGTTTGATAGAATGGATTTGGAATTGTGTTGGAATTGTAAATTTATAGAATTGAATTTGAAATTATAATATTCTGATTCAATTTCAAATCTTTCGTTTGATAAAATTAAGTAATTGATATAAAATTATATTGTAATTCCAAATTCTTTGTTTAGTAAGTCAACAAATTAATCAAGATTTGACATTAACTTTTAATTGAATTTATATTTTAATTTTTTTATATATTATGTAACTATATATTAAATTTTTACATATATTTTGAGTTGTGTGTGTTGTGTGTATGTACAGTGTGTGTATTGTGTGCAATGTTGTCATGTGTAATTTTGGGTGTCGTGTTTAAGTGTGTTTGTTGTGTGTTGTATGTGCGTGTGTATTGTGTGTGCAGTGTGTGTTGTGTGCAGTATGTAGTATGTGTGTTGTGTGCATTGTCTATTGTGTGTGTAGTGTGCGGGCAATATATGTGTGTGTAGTGTGTAGATTAAAGAGATATTCAATTTTATATTTATTTGGATTTTCAAATCTTTACTTTGACTATAAAATTCAAATTATGAATTAGATGGATTTGAAATTGAATTTCAATTTCAAATATAAATATTTTTATAATATCAATAAATAAATTTAGAATTAAAAGCTCAATTCCAAATTCAAGCTCTCAATTGCATAATACCAAACTGACGCTAATTGTTCGGCCTCAAATTCAAATAACTTTAAATGTATAAAATGAGATTCTAATAATATTATACTCAACTAGGGCACACCACCCAAGGCATGGATACGCCAATAAACTAAGTAACCTTCTAGGAAGCATCTTCCGTTTAATTTATAGCATTAACACGGTAATCAAATGAGAACGAAGGAAAACGTGTTATTATATATTGCTTACCTTAATTTAATTTCAAATTAAGACAAGTGATATGGGATAAGCACAACACTAGTCATTTTATTTTTCTTTTTATTTACTCCGATAAAGAATTTCGACTCAAACATATGATTATAGAATAAATTTATCAAGTATCTTGACTTGATACACTCAGTGGCGTATGCAGGGGGTCGGAGGGGGCAGCCGACCCCTCCCGACGGGCAATTTCCCCCTACCCCCGTCGGAAAACTATCATGGTCGCCCCCTCCCTTAGCCGTCGGCCCGCTCCAAAGAAGAAGATGGCTGAAAAATTTAGCTTAACGCAACTAATTATGCCCCCTCTGTTTTCCACTTCTAAATCTGCCACTAGATACAGTCTAAAATTTTGACAGGCCAAAAATACCATGAACAACCATCCATCTCGAATTCTGACTCACTCCGATCAAGATACATCATAGATTTCGTTTGATAGCCTTTACTAATTTAGGAGTTGCATTTATTATTGCTGGACATGTGAAAGTGGCGAAGAGATGCTGGACTTCGGTGATTAAGTATAAATAGGTTTATTTTCTTGTTGCATTATTAATAGGTTGCTAGGTGGGATAACAACTATAGAATAGTAGCTAAATTGGATTCTGTAACTGTTGACTCTACTTAATACTAGTTAATTTGGAATTAATGTAAGAGATTCGACAGCAAATCCCAAGGATATCTTCAAGAGAATATTTTCATGTACGAGATCTTTTACTTCCATAGTTATATATTCAGATAGTAAAACGCATCACGAAATAATAGTTGGTATTTTTTTAAAATTGTGTTTGTCTAAGAATTGTTTTGAAGAGGTTAATTGGAGAATATTGAATTTTAATTGAAAAATGATAATATATTAATGGGAGGTGGAGAGCTTTTTGAGTAAGATGGAATAGAATAATGCTTAATATACTTTATTTATAAGTGAGAGTCCTATTTATAGAAAATAAGTCAAGCATCAAGGTCCATTAGCAAAGTAACCTAGCTCAAACCTTGTTAAAATCTATAAGACGAAAGTCTAATGAGAAAAGCACCTTATAGGAAAAAGAGTATTCAATTTAAAGAGTAAAACAGTAAATACATATTATCATATCTGACGCTTTTCTACTTTCAAGTCTATCATTTGTCGTTAAATCTGGTCGTTGGCTCTTCCAAGTCTGATGATTGTTTCATCGGGTTGGATGCTCGACTCCGTTCTGTCAAGCTAGCTTGGCTATTTCAAGTTTGAGAGTTCCAGATTTATAATTCATATTTAACCTATAATCATATCTGAGAAAACTCGAAGATATTTTCCCTTAGCTAGGCTTTTTAAGCCTTTATCTAATCATTAGATCTTATTGGATCAAGCTCAATAAGGGATTTACAGAATCGTCATCATCACTGTAAAATAAGTTCCAAGTATTATCAGCTAAAAAAGTAAGCTATTTGACTTCATCTTAATTTTCTATGATCTTATAATCAACAATCAATTTACAAAAATAATTTTATTATGATTTGTTGTTTTCAACATATACTTAATTTTATCTCTCTAACTCATATTTCTCTCTAATTTATAAATTCAATTATCCAAACATTTTGACAATTCATAAACTCTTATCACATTACATTTTATAAGCTCTTGAAAAATATCATATAAGGGCATCCACAACTCAGCCACAACTCCATTTTCAGCTACCATGTTAGCTTTTCACTATTCAGCCACAAATCAGCCACAACACCCACAATCCAGCTCCAAAAAATTCAGCCTCAAATCAGCCACTACTCTATTTTTTTTTCATTTCATTATTTTTCTTATTTTCAATTCGTAATTTATTTTAATTAAGAGATTGGTTAAATCAAAATAAACGAATAGAAATTAAAAAAAATACTTAATTAAATACTAAAAATTACTTAAATTCCAAAATCACATAAGTTAAATATCAAAATTGCTAAAATTGTGGAGGATTTGAGTCCATGACCAATTTGTGAAGCCTCTAAACAGTATTTCTTTTCTTTCTTTTTTTGTTGAATTTCCTATCCAACTATTATATGTATTATATATTATATATATAATTAATTGTGTTCATAATTAAATGAAAACATATATTATAAATTCCACCAAAATTAGGCAGTTATTACATGTGTCCACGACTTTAGCCCCATTCAATTCTCACTCTTATTCACATCTCCCTACCGCGTGCCTACCTCTTCCCCCAATTCTCAATTTTTCGATTAAAAAAAATAAAATATATATATTATATAAGTGGGAACGGCCGGCCGCCGCAGCGGGGCGTCCAGCCGCGTCCCCCACGGTTTGTCCGGCCACGGCGCACCGACGTTCGCCTCCAACGCGGCCTTATCCGGCTGCCGCTGTGCGGTTGTTTTTTCTTCCCATTCCCGACTTCATTAATCATAAATGTTTAAAATAAGCTTATCCAAACGGATAGCCAAACACCATCAATCATATACAAAAATGAATTGCACCCAACATGGGACAAGGGCTTGCATGTTCCCCCTCCCTTTTTATATTCTTCTTCTTGGACGGAAGAGCATGAATGGTCAACGGAATCTTTGTTCACTCATTATCTAATTAATCGGGTTTGATATGGCTAATCTTAAGGAGGTTTTTAATCTCTCAACAAATTAAAAATGAGAAAGAAATCTATTGCGATCTAAATCATATAAGACCCACAATAAGTTTTTATTTTTGAGTTGTAAGACACACAAGTTGGTATAACACAGTAACCAAAACATCAAGCCTATTATTTCATGAAAAGTCATATGTTTAATTCCCATCTCTCAATAGCCTTGTGTAAATTGTAAATATTACTAGTAATCCCATTACTGTTGCTATTAATTCCTTATAGGGTGTTCGGAGCTAAACACAATAAATATCAATAGGTCATCGACAACCAAACCATTTTCAGTTGATAAACTCTAGTGTTATATCGAAAAAGACAACAAATCAATCATATCGATCGTCTCCATCGAAAAAAACAGACTGAAAATTTTGGAAGCATATTTCCCAATTTCATCATTTCATGCCAAAAGATTCCTCAATTTTTTCTTTAAGTGAAAATAGTTGAAAAATATCGGTCTTGTATTCCTCAATTTTTTCTTTAAGTGAAAATAGTTGAAAAATATCGGTCTTGTAATTAGACAAGTTGATAAGTTGATCCACAATATTCATCAAGTTAATAAGAGCAACCGCAGTGGTTGCATATATGCCCGCGCCAGAGACGATGCCCAGCTGTCCGCACCGTTGCGGCCACTCTCGCCGTCGATTTCTGCCGCCAGAATGGGCATGGTGCCGTGATCTGCCGCCATGCGCCCGTGTCCCTCGCAACCAATAGATAAAGAGCGTGCGGAGCACACTCTCTCGCGCGGCTGGGCGAAGTTTGGGCAGCAATTTCATTTTTATTTTTATTTTTCAATTGGTGAAAACTAGGTTTTTTGGCTTTGTCACATGGGCTTGAAATCCATTGGCAACAACTTTTTTTGGTGCATTTTTTCGTTTTTTCGTTTTTTCTGTCTTTTTTTCCTTCATTTTTTCTTCTTTTTTTTTACTTTAATTTTTTTGTAAGTTGTCATTTTCTTTGAATTAATGTGATCATTTTTTTAATTTACGTTGGCTCCGAAAAGGGCAAAATATTATGTATTTTTTAATTTTAATGAAATTTCATATTTTTAATTATTTTTAAAATATTTAAATAAAATGTATAAATAAATATTACTAATTATATAAAATAAGAAAGAATAAAGAAAATAAAAAATGAGAATCATGAATAGTAATAATGGAAGAAAAATTAATGGTATGCTCTTGTGGGTGTTAAAAATTTAAGAAAAAAAAATAAGTGTGGGATCCATGAATAGTGTAAGGGGATAGAAAATAATGGCATGTTGTCGTGGATGCCCTAAGGTCATCCACAATATTATCCTTTGATTGTCTATTTTCTTCAACTATTCATGGATTCCACACTACTTCTTACCAAATTAATATCAAATAATCATTTGTCATTTTGAATATCAATTAAATTAAAATGTATTAACCGAGGTCAAATGGATAAAACCTTGCACGAAAAGAGTTCATCACGATTATATCATGAATGGTAATGTCTCAGTTAGTCATGTTTAAATATATATAGTAAATGTTTGTGGTAACGGAATAAAGTTTTTATTTTCTATTTTAAAAGCCAGAAGGTGCGGTCCAAAGGCAAGTACTTGAGTTCTTATTAAACTAGTGTTACACCCGTGTGATGCACGGACTTTTAATTTATTTTATTTTTTCAGTTGTTAATTAATTGTTTGAGATGGAATATATTTAAATTATAAATTTATTTCACCGAACGCTTGTGTGTGAGTGAGTGAGTGAATCTCAAGAAACGCATATATATAAAGTAAGGCTGACAAATTGTGTGGGTTGAGTTATTATCGGGTCGACCAGAAAACGACCCAATCTGATGAGTTCAAACCTGAACACACGACCTCTTAAGAAAATCTTCAACTTGAACATGAACCCGACCTGCTACATTCAAACCCGAACACGACTTGTACATAACACGAACCTGTTAGCGATAGGTTTCTATTCGCGTTGACATGACACCATAACAACATGATAACGATATGAACCCGGCACGGCACTACAATCACACGATAACGATACGATCTATCCCTAATTAAAGTAATAAAAATTAAAAACCTAACCCTAACTAAAAGAATAAAAAATAACTAAAATAATAATATTAATTATTAACGGGTTATACAAAATCGACCCAAACCCAATCTGAGTCCAATCCGAAATTATCATGTCCTTATCGGGTCGACCCGATAAGGACACGAACCTAATAAAACTTGACACTAACCCATTAATTTTGTGCGATTTCGTGTGAGAATTGTGTTGAAAATACCAATTTAAACAAGTGATTTTTTTAAATAGCATGACATGTGTATAATATAGATGAGTAAACAAAAGTTAGTGGGGAAATAAAAGAAAATGTATTGAAGCATTCTTCACCATGTGATGCACGCGCTTTTAATTGGCTTTATTTTTTCCAGTTGTAAATTAGTTATTTGAGACGAGTGAGTCTAAAGAAACA
>JAYDZE010571491.1:0-11830 GCA_034509125.1 Monilaria moniliformis
AAAAAGTATATATATATATATATATATATATATATATATATATATATATATATGTATATATATATATAGTATTAATAAATATTTATAACATAATTTTTTTTATAATATTATACAATTCCAGTATGAAAATGTATTTCGGTAGAACGGTATGCCGTACTAAAATTTGGTATGCCGTAATTCACGCTATATAGGATTTTGGTACGACATACCCGAAAATACGGTACGGTAATAGTATTAAAAATTATCCATAACGAAATTTCGATATACCGGAATTCGGTATACCGAAAAATTCGGTAAGGTAATGGTATGATATTTACTCATACCGGCATTTCCGGTACGGTATATACAATATGGCAGTTTCGGTACGGTATACCGCGCCAACCCACCCCTAATCCCAACCACCCCGGTCATCTCCTAAGACGTCTCCCGAACACGTCAGCTGAGCTGAATTCGGCGGGCATGAGGAGGCCATGCGAGTTGAAGAAAATGTTGTCGGGCTTGATGTCACGGTGGAAGAAGGCGACGACGGCCATGAGTTGGGCGAGGACCGCATCGGCCTCCCATAGCATACCTGTGACGAGGAGACAACAGAGTTCGACAAAATACCACCTACGGTTTGGAGCTAAGACAACAACGATGGTGAGAAGAGGATCCATAGAAGTTGAGGCGACGAGAAGAGGAAGAAGACATAGAAGATAAGGCGGCGACAAATTCTCCATGTCCTCCTCCGATTTAGGCTGGCGGCGGCGTGCACAAGAGGAATGTGGCGGGTAGCATGTGGGGAAAACGACGATTAGTGTCGAGTATAGAAAAGCTAGGGTTTGAGAGATGGAAAATGTTCTAGAGAGAGAAAGTGGATTAGAAGGAGAGAAGATGGAGAAAATGTAGTTTTTTCAAAATGAAAAAAAAAAAAATCGGTTGAGGACATTTTTTGTAAAAATATAAAAAATTTGGTTATATTTTAGTTTTTTTTTTTTTTTAAACTTTGTGACCAATTATTAGTTTGACTACCTTAATGGGTAGTTTACATATTAACACAGCACAATAAAAATAGTGTTCGAGCATTTTTATTCGAATTTTTTTTTTTGTGGATAATATATTTTCCAACATTTGAAGGAGATCTTTTATACACGAGTACTGCATATCAGCCTTTTCATATGCATGGATGATTTTAGAATGACTTTTCAAGTTTTCTTTATAGTGAAAAATTGTACAAACAGTAGTTCAAGAGATTCATGTAGTATTTTTAACAAAATAGACGAATTTATTATATATTGTCAATTCAATATTTCATACGATTTTATAGGTTTTTAGTTGGATTTGAATTGAGTGATTGTACATTGTAATATAAGAGAGTGTACATATCTTTGTTTGCATTTTAATTTGTGCCTTTATACTTTAATTGCGGGATAAAATGTTAGAATAAGTTGAATCTCTACGATAATAATCCGAAATTATAACGATAAACTTGTACGCAGAAGCGTACCTTGATTCCTGAAGAATGTTGTGTGTAATCGTTATGATCTTCCAAATGATTCATTACGCTTGTTGAATCCTTCTGTATGAGAGAATACACAATATAGAGACGGTAACCTCGTTTGGGGACCATAACCGTACTTATATAATAATAAGTTTCCTTTATTTTCAATTTGGTCCCTCAACAAATTGAAAATCGCTTTATGGTATATACACTTTTAACCCATGATTTACTTAATCATCTTTAGGCCCTATAAATTTAATCCTAAATTGATCACTTTAATCGGGTCTCTTAATGATAGCCATACACATTTATTTTGACATGTGTTAGCCCATATTAAAATTTTCCAACAATCTCCCACTTGGGCAACACATGACACAAGAAATATGTGTAGTCCTAAATACGCATAAACTTTGCTAACAAATGTAGGAGTATCATGTAAACAATCTTGCCACTGACTACATTGATATAGGACTAAAGAGGCTTTCATCACATTATGTGTGACTAAATCCATTAGTAATCACACATATCAATACAATCAATAATAGATCAATCATGGAGCATTCATGAAAATTTCATGTAATGTAATTTGATCATGCTTATTTCCAACTAGTCCAACCTTATTCCTTATTGAGATCTAACTATATATCCCTAAAAACAAAATGTGGACAATCCAAATACCATATTTTTTGTACAAAAGTTAACCAAAACACATAATAATATGTCCAAAACAAAGCATAGAGCAATTAAACAAACACAAACTCTCACTAAACTGAAGTATCCTCAAATAATATAACACCCACATGAGTTCTATGCTCATGAATGACCTTAGGTGATAATTCTTTAGTAAGTGGATCCACAAACATTAAGTTTGTCTTTATATGCTCTATAACAATCTGTCCAATCAAAACTCTTTAATTTACAACCGGGAACTTTATATAAATATATTTTTGACTTACTAGAGCTCTTGTTGTAATGGAATATAACACCGCAGTTATTGTCACAATACAACTTAAGTGGTCTTTCTATACTTTCAACAATATGCAGCTCAGTGACAAAGTTTTGCAATCATATCCCATATTTGGATGTCTTATAACAAGACACAAATTATGTTGCCAAAGTAGAAACAAGTGTCTGCTTAGCACTTTCTTCAGAAAATAGCTCACTCAATCAACAGATAATATATCTTGAAGTGGATCTTATGCTATATTGACATCCATTGAAATCAGAATCATCTCCTGACTAATATGATTTCCTATATGCAAGCATGTAATCCTTAGTTCTCTATATATACATTATAACCAGTTTGGCCGCCTTTCAATGATCCATACAAAGGTTACATAAATATCTGCCCAACATACCAAAAATAAAAATTAGATTAGGTCTTGTGCAACCTAAGTATACATTAGGCTTCATATAGCCAAAGCATATGGAACCTTTTGCATTTCCTGAACCTCAAGATTAGATTTAGGACATTAACTTCAACTGAATTTATCTCCCTTAGCCAACAAGGGTATTTTTCGACTTGCAATTATGCATTTAAAACCAATTTCAGTGGCAAATAGTATGTTATCGACATACAATACTAAGAAAGTGCATTTACTCCCATTGGCCTTATGATACACATAACATCATCAGTGTTTGCCTCAAACTCAAATATGACTCCCACCTAACTTGCAGTACCACGATAAGAAGCTTGCCTGAGTCCATAGATGGATTACTTTAGTTTGCAAACTAAAGTCTTTGGGTCTCTCGACACAAAGTTTTCCGGTTGAACCATATAAATCGTCTCGATAATGTACTATTAAGAAATATTATCTTTAGATCCATCTAATGTAACCCAAGATCAGAATGTGCTACTAATGCCATAATTATCCTAAAAGAGTCTTTCATAGAAACCGAATACAAAGTCTCTTTAAAATCAATGCATTCCTTTTGAGCGAAGCCATTCGCCAAAAAATGTACCTAATATCTTTCCACATTGCCCTTGAATCTTTGATAGACTATGAACCTTCTGGTAATGTGAAAAATTCACACTTGATTGTCTTCCATGGCTTATACTCTTTGTTCATGGCAATTATCCACTTTTTGAGCATTGAACCATGCGTAGCCTGATGAACGTTGATGGGATCATCTTACATCAGGCCATCATTGTCCTAATTTTTAGGAAGAAATGCTACATGATTATCCGAAATAACTTTTCTTCGCTCTCTAGTGGATCTTCTTAATTGCATTAGTTCCCGAAGTTGTTGAGGTTGATCTTGAATTATTATATCAATATGATGGTGATAATTTTTGACATTATTCTGTTGAGGTTCTTAATCTACTTCTTCTTCAATGATAGGAATGAGTTCCTAAACATTTTCAGAAGCATTAAAAGGTGTCAAAATAAACTCCTCCTTAGAAGTAATTTCTATGACCTTATACTTCCCTCAAACTCAACATCCTCAAAGAATCACACAATTCTCTTCTCAAAATAAAATTTATAGTGGGATTATAAACTTAAACCCCTTGGACTTTTCGGCATAACCAATAAAGTATTTGCTAGTTTTGGAGTCCAATTTCTTTTCATTCGGCTAGTATGACCTAGCCTCATATAGATATCTCTAAATGTGAAAATGATTTAGACTAGGTTTTTGCCCAGTTCAAATCTCATAAGGAGTTTTGTCAGGTTTACTTGGTATCCTATTGAGAAGCTAAAAAGACCTCGGAACATACCAAAGTAAGAATTATACATTTCTTTGTATGCCAAATGTGATACTTGGTATAATCTTTCTATTGGTGTCCAAGCTAGCCACATAAAAAATAACCATCATTTTCTTATTATTGTATCATTTCTATTGTGTTGAACATTTATCCTTAGCAGCATTCCCAATAGATTTTCCTTTTATGCTATTTTTCTCATCTCTTGAGATATTGGCCAGCCTTAACAACCTTAATTCTTTTATGCTTCAACCATTCTTTTCTTGCACATATAAAATGATCTCATTAAGAGGCCATATATCCATTTGACAGTTATAATTGTCCTTAAATTTTACTGAATTGTGCAGGAAGAGATAATAATTAAATGCAAGACTAAGTCCTTATTGAACTTGAGCTTTAGTGCCCCTAACATTGAAGAAATATTAGACATCAGCATGATGTACTCCCTTATATTTCCCTTGCCCTTAAACTTTATTGAGGTCAAGCTTGCCAAAAGTTAACATATCTCTACCCTTTCGTTTTTAGTAAAAGGTTCCTTAATGGGCAAGATACTTATTGGTCTTAGTGATTTTAGCAGATGTTGTGCCTTAAAAAAGCTTCTAGAGTATTGTTCTTAATGATCATCAGACTAACGCAATTTAGTGTTCTTACTTCTCAAAGTTCTTCCTCTCATTAGGAAAACTTGCTTCTGTTAGAGAAGCAAATTGCAAGATCCTTAGTGCGTAGTCGAGATCCATGCAGTCCAAAGTGATCAGAATACTATTTTTCTATTCCTTAAAACTTGATCCATAAATGTTGGTACATTGATTATATTGACATATAGTAAAGTAGCAGACTTCGTAATTGAACAGAGAAATAAATCAAAAATAATCGTCATGCTCACGTTAAACCATATAATCAATCATTAAATTCAAATAAAATGGTAACATCTCGAGATAGTGAGCACAACATTAATATCAAGTCTTTGGACATTAATATTAAGTCATAAGTGGTAACCTTTGTGTAGTTGACAAATATTGACAATAAGATCATGTCAAGTAATTTCATTCCTTTGGGTAGCATATTACTCACGCGAAAAGCTTGATATTGTCACGCAATTACCACCACAAATATATGTATATGTCAGGCCAAATATTAATATTCCTTTGGGCCGACTAATGTCCGCATTAACATACACATACACGACCATCCTAATATTCGCAATAAAAAAATCTACATAAGAGAGGTCACTTTGGCGACTTCTTGTTTCAATAAATTTATTTTGAATATTAGTAAATATTATAGGAATATGAGATGTACCAAACAAATCCAAATCAAATAATTGAAACATAATTTTACACATTAAATATGTAAAGGTCTTGAATTATTTTGGCCTAAAACAGCTATAAAATAGCCCAAAAATTAACTGAAAAGACAGCGCATAGTTTTAATGAGTCCAAAATCAGCCTAGACAATACTCCTTACCCACGTCCCAAATGTAACGTCCCAAAAATAGACCTACACGGAATAGGCTTTCTCGTTAAGAAAATTGGTGAAAGAGTTTTCCGATAATATTTTGATGTAATTAGTAGAAATTAATATTGAAAAATATTATTGTGTGACTAACATTATTTAATGATAAAAGGATTAAATTAATATAGGAATTAAATCATAAAGACTATAAAAATATAGTTAGCAATAATTAGTGTAGTTTTTGGAAAATTCGAACGACATAACGTTTATACGTTTTGACATAATTTTTTTTAAGTAGAATTAAAATGCTACATGATAGTATAAATAAAATCAAAAGAGAAAGTTATGTGCTAAGAATTAAAATTGCATCAAGATTGAGAAATAATAAAATAAAGTAACTTAACTAAACTAAAAACTAAATTAAATATTTACAGAATTCTAGAGTTGATTTGACTTCTTTAACTCATCCCCGACACCATACCTTCTTCATTTTCTTTTCTTTCTTTGTCTGAAAACGTTGGCCTCCATAGCTAGAGAAATAGTAAGTTTCTTCCTCAATATTTATAGCAGATTTTCAATGTATCGTTCGTATAATCGCGCAAACTCCAATAAATCAGGATAGCTCCACACATCTATATTATTTTATAGCTTAAATATTGATATATTGTTGGTATAAAATTCTGCAAATTTCGTTCATTGTTGGTTTGAAGGATTCGACCGTTTAATTTTTGAAATTTCGATGTTTACTTGGTCCTAGGGTTAGGGATGCCTAGTTAAAACCGAATCGGCGGTTAAAATCGGAACAGGAACCAGAACCAATGGAAACGGTTAAACCGAAACCGGAAATTCCATTCCGGCGGTTCGGTTCCGGTTCCAAAAAATGAAACTGGAACCGCCGGTTTTGCCGGTTTCTTGCGTCGCATGGGGTAGGGGGTAGGGGTGAAGGCTAGGCTGACGGTGCAGGCCGAAACCGCCGGTTTTTGCTACGAAACCGCCGTTTTTGTTAGAAAATCGGCAGTTGCCATCAGTTTTCACTTTTTTTTTCAAATTCTAATTCAAATTCAATATTTTCCCACTTATTTTTATCTATAAATACCCCCTCATCATCCTCATTTCAACTCACTCCTCTTGTATTAACAAGAATTCTCTCTTCTGTACCTCTAATTTCTCTCATCTCTATCTCCCTCATCCACATTCTAGGCTTCTAGGTCACTCCTCTTATGTTAACAAGAATTCACATTTTTCTAAAAACACTTGGCCGAGCACATTCTAAATATTAATGCAGTATTAACAAGCTTAGAAAGTTAGCAACTGCCCCAAATATTACTGCAGTATTAATAAGAGAAATTATGTAACAACACATCCAATTATCTTAAAATTTAAGATAATCAGAAGTGTTGTTACATAATTTCTCTTATTCATTAATCATTACTGTAGTCTGTAATTTATTAATTAATGATTTACTTATACTCGTCTTCGATTTCCTATTTCAATCAACTTTAATTTTTTTTAAGAAAAAAACCGGCAAAATTGGAACAAGAATTGCCAGAAACCAGCGATTCGGAACCGGAACCGGAATCGCCAATTTCTTGTTCCAAACCGATACCAGAAATTTCCTTAGTGGTTCGGTTACGGTTCTGATGCCCTCGGAACCGGAACCGGCAGTTTCGGAATCGTGAACACCCCTACCTAGGGTGACGTATGTTTGGTTTTGATTGTTGTTCGAATTGGATTGAAATCCTATGTTTTTGATGAGCTAGGGAATGAAAATTTGTGCTTAGGGATTGCGAAATTTGTTGATTATTGGATAAAATTGGCTGTGAATATGTGTTAGTCGACGCGTTAGAATGTGTTTGGAACACAAAACCGAATTGAAATTGAACAAAATGCGATATGCTGTAAAAAGAATTTTGGTCTCTTAATATGTGTTGAATGTGTGTTTTTGTTGGATAATTTTATTGAGGAATTGGATTCTGCGTCGAAAATTAGGGCTAACATGAATTTTCAAATTTTGTTTTTCCGACGTCGAAAGTCTAACTTACGAATTTTTAGTAAATTTTCCTAGAATGTTCCAAAGTTAGAAGTTTACATACTTAGAGTATTTAAGTTAAATATTAGTGTCTAGTCTTGATTAAAAATATGAGTTAGTGTTAGAAACGACGTTAGTTTAATTTAGTCGAACCTTGTGATTTAGAATGACGAGTAGTCAAAAAAGGCAGTGAAGGTGAAGAGCAAGTAGCCCCAAGTCATACTGAGAAAGAAAAAGAAAAAGAGCAGTGATCGTCGAGTTTTTATAAACTCTCTTTTTAGATAGCATGGTCAATACTTAAATAGCCTAATTCTCTTATGTACTATTATGTGACAATCAAGTGTCCTTGTGTGCTTATGAGATATATGATGGTATTAAGGGTTAATGAAATATGAAATTGTGATATTATGTGATTGAAAATGATAATGAAATTATAGAAATGAGTTGTGGAAATATAATGAATTGATAGTTGAATTGTGAATTAATGTGGTGACTTACGTGATTGTGCCCCGTGCTTGGTTGCTTACTTTGGGTATAGTTGGCATGCCATAGGATTGCAATACTGCTATTGGTATACAAGAGGTTATGTGTGTTATATACCACATAGCCTAGGTAGGGCTACAAGTTAGTTGGCCTTGGTGGATACAAGTCGATATTCCTTCATATCTACGTCAACACTGCATTCTCGTTTGGTCGTTGATCACTTCTTTTGGTAAAATACCTTTTGTTTTAGTAGTTGTGCCATGTTAGGATGTAATCTTGTATAGATATCGACTTTTTCTATGGTGTAAGAATCATTGCAATGTTTTGTAAATTCTATAGTTATTGATAATATTGTTTAGTTAGTTTGAATTCTAAATGACTTGAAATTTGGATTTTAGATTACGATAATTTATGGTAGCAGAATTGTAGTATCTGATATTCGACTGGTTGTCGGAAGAGTAAGGGGTGTTACAAGTTTTGGTATCAGAGCCTAGGTTTAGGCAATCTAGGCTTAAGTTGGGATCATAATGTGATTAAAAACATGCCATGTTGGATGTTGAGTCGTATTCTATATCAGTGACATAATGCAATGCTATCTTAACTTGATTTGAAAAATTTAGGATGGCTGACGATGAATCTCAGAGTAGTAGACATATGTCTCAGACAGGGGAGCATAATGATGGACTTAATACTTCCTAAGTAGCTCCTGCTAATAAGCAGTTCATTCAAACAATGACTGCTCTGCTTCAACAAGTAGCTCAAAAAATTACCACCTCCTCTACTACCTCAACCAACTCAACCAACTTAGCTATCCATTATTAAAGAAGTACACAAATATCTGGCTGAAGAATTCATAGACCGTGAAGAAGACGGCCCGACAAAGGCCGAATACTGGTTGGAGCAACTCGAGCGAATTTTTGATTTCTTAGACCCTACGACAAAGGATAAGCTATGGCAGTTGTAGCCTTGCTAAAAGATGAGGCCTATAGATGGTGGCCCAAGATTTTACATTTCACTCCTAAAGAGTGAGTTGACTGGAAATTGTTTCTGAAATAATTCCAGAAGTGATACATCGGTGAACAGTTTATGGATGAAAAACGACAAGAGTTTTTACAGCTGACTCATGGAGAGCATACAGTCAAGCAGTACGAGATTGAATTCCATCGACTCGCGAGATATGCTGGAGCGATGGTTATTTCTGATGCAGACATGTATAGACGATTCAGACTGGGTCTAAGAATGACCATTCTGAGGGACTTATTGGGTGTAGAGACTACAGATTTGGCCATACTATCGGGTAAGGCCTAGGCAGCTGAATGAATGACCACTACTATTGAGAATGAGAGACGTTAGAAAATGCAAGGAAAGATACCAGTTGAGAGTGCCAGATCAACTTCTTACAGGCCTGGAAAGAAATATAGAGATCTTCGCAGTGGTAGATCATCGGCCCCAGTGCAGTTTGATTATAGTTAGAGACATGGCCCAGTTCTACACCTTCGCAGAGACAACAGATTACGTCGGTCGCTAGTACTGGAGGTCCTGATCGTTTACCGACTTGTGATCACTGTGGATATCGCCATTTTAGCGCCCGTCATCAAATTCCTAACAAATGTTTTGGATGCGGAGCTACAGATCACTTCGTGAGGGAATGCCCCAAGGTTAGGAAACAACCACAGCCCCATCAATCAGATCAGGAGCAACACCTCCTCGAAGAAGGAAGCCAATACCCAGCTTTAGAGCTAAACAAGGATAAAGAGCACCGTCTAAAGCAGCATCAAGATTAGAGCCCAGAGCCCCAACTCGTACTTATGCTATATGGGCCAAAGAGGAGCATGACACCCCAGACATTATCGTGGGTACGTTTCCGTTGTTTAATATTCCAGTTATTGCCTTGATTGACCCAGGTTCTACCCATTCGTATATATACTCTAAGCTTATAAAGGACCATTAGTTACCCATAGAGAAAACAAACTATGAGGTAGAAGTGTCTAACCTGTTAGGTAAGAGGGTGATAGTTAATCGAGTTTATAGAGCCTGTCCAATTAGAGCTTAGAGGCATGAGTTTTTAGTTGATCTGTTGGAATTGCCTTACAATGAATTTGACTTAATACTAGGCATGGACTGGTTGTCTATTCATGGAGCAGTGGTAGACTGTAGTAAGAATAGATTGATATTGTGCACGTCAGATAGACATAAGGTGTTAGTGGTTGGCAAAAGAAATTACTTCCTTAGTATTGTGATTTAAGTTACCACAGCTAGAAGACAAGGGTAAGGGATGCGATGCTTATTTAGCCTATATTTTGAATACTAAGGTGACATAATCAAAATTGGATGAAATACCAGTGGTGAAAGAATTTATAGACGTCTTCCCTGACGAGTTACCAGGACTACCACCTTATCGAGAGGTGGAATTTTCTATAGATGTTCTGTTAGGGGCCTCTTCTATTTCTATTGCACCTTATAGGATGGCCACGATAGAATTGAAGGAGTTGAAGGCACAATTATAGAAATTACTTAACAGAAGGTTCATTAGGTTCAGTGTATCGCCTTGGGGAGAGCCTATATTGTTTGTGAAGAAGAAATATGAAACACAGAGGTTATGTATCAACTACTATTAAACTGAATAAAGTGACGATTAAGAACAAATACCCACTGCCGCGAATTGATGATCTTTTCGATCAACTCAAGGGTGCCGGCGTGTTCTCGAAAATTGATCTGAGGTCTGGGTACTATCAACTGAAGGTGAAGGAGTCTGATATAGGTAAGACGACGTTCAGAACTAGGTACGATCACTATGACTTTTTGGTTATGCCATCTGGGCTGACCAATGCTCCTATAACATTTATGGACTTAATGAATAGGATTTTCCAACCATACCAAGATATTTTTTTGATTTTCTTTATTGACGATATTCTGGTGTATTCCTGGACCAAAGATGATCATAAGCAGCACTTGAGGGCAGTTTTACAAACCCTAAGAGGAAAACAGCTATATGCTAAATTTAGTAAGTGTGAGTTCTGGCTATTAGAGATTGCCTTCTTAGGGCATATTGTGTTAGCAGAAGGGATTAGAGTTGACCCAAAGAAGATTGAAGTTGTAGTGAACTGGAAGCTGTTGGGGTTTTAAATATTACATTGAAGGAATCCCCTTCCTAGGATCTACTAGGTTAATATAAGAAATTTCTTTTACTGATTAAATCATCCTACTTTATACTAGAAAGTAAGTAAGCATGCTTTGCATAGAAAATAAATCCTAAAACATGCTTCTACATGGTTTTTGATTTTTAACTTGTTGAATCTCCAAAGATTCGACGATGGCTTGCTCCTTCGCCACGTGAGTTGAATGTTTTCAACCTTAGATCTTCTAATCTGTTCCCTACTCCTAGGTTTGAATATTATGGTGGAACAATACCTATCAAACCTATGGGACTTGAAAGAGAAAGAAGAGAACAAGGAATTAGTTATAAACCTAGCAAAATTTTCGAAAATATGTAGTGTGTGTGCTAGTGAGATTTTTGAAATCCACACTTAGGTTTAGGTAAAAGTGAGTTCTCTTTATACCTTTCTCCTATATATAGAGTTATAATGAGTCAGATTAGGGATCTAAGGAAAATTTGGACTGGGCCTCCCTGTTGGGCTTTACTAATTAAATTGAGCCCCAATTTAATATAAGCCCAACAGAATATT
>JAYDZE010571502.1:0-11829 GCA_034509125.1 Monilaria moniliformis
ATATGCGGATGGAACTAATAGTACATACAAAGCTATCGCGGACTTGTTTGGTGTACTTGAGAACGGCCTCGCGGTCGAAGGGAGTTTCTTTCACCTCATCCCAGTCATCATCATCGCTTGATACATAACTCAGAGGATCGAAATCTTCCCTTTCGAAGATCATCTCTTTTTTGAAGGGATCAAATATTCCATAGGTATCTTCGAATTCCAATACCTGCCGCGATGCCTTTGTCTTTTCCTTTGGCTTTTCCATAGCGGAACCACCACAGCCACCGGAATCGATTTTGGTTATTTCCTGAATCTCTCTTCCTGTTTTTCGTTTAGCACAGACATCGGAATCTAGAAATTCCGATTCCACCGAAGCCGCAGCAGAATAGGAATGGATTGTTTCGGAATTAGTGTTTTCCGCAGAAGCCATGCAGATTCGATTTCTTTTGGTCAGAAGAGGTAATTGGCCATATATTTATGTTGCAAGATTAAACAATGGGCTGAATTATGAGCCACTGACCCCTAAACCCTAAATACCCAATAACGTTTACTTACTGCGGTCCAATTTGATAGCCTAGCAAGATAAATAAATTAGCTCGGTCCAATACTAATTGATGGGTATTTGGTAATTGAAATAAAATTTAGTTTGGTTTTTTAGGCCAGATAAATTTAATCGCAGCCCGCCCCAAACAACAGACATAACGACATCATCGCAACTATTCTCAAATATCCATTATTGCATCATTTTAGTTCAATAATTTACTATCTCTCTATGATTTTCAAGTTTTATCTTCTCCCTTCTTCATCCACACCCCCTTATGAGGCACCACTTCCGTCGCCTCCCTCAATCTTCATCTCTCTCGTGACAACTCTCTTCTTCTTCTCTCTTTGGTCGATGTTGATTTGGTTTAATTTGGGTGCGGTGACGGAGGTCAATTTGAGTTCGATTTCGATTTCAATTTAAGTTCTTCACTTAAAGGCTGATTTTGTTCTTCATTTTAAGTTTGAATTTGGGATCTAGTGGTGGTGGCTGCGATGCCCACACATTTGTTGAAGCTTGGCTTCGATTTGTTCAAATGAGATGGTCGGTCTTCGTAATGTCGCGGGGCAAACCAATGCGGCAATTTCATTGCAACTGGGTTTGCAGCCATGACGGTGACTCGCTATCTAGCTTTGATAATTTGTTGGTCTGAGTTGTGTCTTTGTTTTCGATTTGGGCTGGATTTGAATTTCGATTCAGGTTCTTCATTTTGGGGCTGGTTTTTTGCTCCTCATTTTGTGTTTGAATTTGGATTCGGTTTGGGTTATGATTTCGATTTTTGCTTTGATTTGGATCTCGATTTTTTGGACTGGTTTTGTTTTTCATTTTGTGTTTGAATTTGAGGTTCCTTCTTTGGGTTTCGGTGCGTTTCTGCATTGGATTCCACATCAGAATTCATTTTTTGGTTGGCCACAAGAGGTTGTTGTGTTGATCGGAGGTGGGTAGTGAAGCCGACCCGTCGAATTTTGGGTAGAAATTGGAGTCATGTAATCGACACTTAATTAATAATTAATTAACTAATTAATTTATCAATCACAATTTAACTTAATTAGTCACTAATTAATTTGCATAATTTTTATCATTTCGACCATTTAAGAAATCACAATATTAAATTAAATTTAATTAATCATTAGTTGAATAATAAATTACTTCGGCTTACCTTATCATTTATTAACTAATATCAAATTAAGCTAATTTTAAAAATTAATTAATTAATTAATTAATAACCAAAATGCATTAAGCATATTCATATTTTTTATAAAGTCAAAAATGTATTTTATATCTTATCCACAAATTAATTTGGGTTACCAAATACTTCACATATTTTTATCTTAATATTTTTTTGTTTATCACAACAAACATACAAACTAATCTTGATTCTTAACCCGAATATTTTTTTTTAATCTTAATTTATCTTGTCATGACTACCAAACATGGTCTAAGTCTTCATAGAAAAGTCTCGACCAAAATAAGGAGATTACCACAAGTTGTTGGTACTAAGATCATCGTGAAATACATACAATGATGAGGCCGACATCGTTAAATATAGCGACAGAGTATCAAAATTAAGCCAAATATAGCCGTTAACCCTATAACCTTGGCTGCAATGGCTGGATGACCGACATACCTCTTCTATATGCGACCGCGACCGATAATGTCTTAAACTTATAATTTATTTTACCTTTATATGTGTGTCCAAAAATTTTCTTGCTTAGAACCTTGTGCCAATTACTCTATTAGTAACTTCTATACTTCTATACTTGAAATGGCATCTCACTCAGTCCTAACTCCTAAGGCATTAACCTTTTTGTTTACAGTCTCTGCTTCCCAATTGCAAACTTGATTTCGAATCAGAAAACATTGAATTTGGAGCCAATTTATAAACCAAAGTGCGTTGCAGTGCGTTGCAAGACCAATAAGTTGTTCAAGTTGGAGATTATCAATAGTAGATTTACTGCAGTTGAAAAACCAATGATAGAATATGAGAATCCCTTGGAGTGGATTCAAACTCCAAACAGATATGCAGATATAAGAATTGCAGGAGGATTGAGCAAGAGAAAGAGAGAAGGGAAAAAACTAGAATGTTTGATTGCTTGATGCCTACTTGTCTCAAGGACTACAATATATATAGTCTACCAACAAATCTAGCTAAATGCATGGAAAGGGGAAACGTGGGTGCTAACCTCAACAAATCTAGCTAAATGCATGGAAAGGGGAAACGTGACATGCGAGAATAATGCAACAACTAGCTAACAATACTTATTTTGCATGACTAAGTCAATAACCCTAGGCGACAAAGTCTTCAAGACGTTTGGGCCTCTGCGTCGTACGAGTCGAGCGGCGCGCCTGCTGCACTTGGGCTTGGGCTGTCACAGAGTTGGGTTGAGGAGGTTCTTCGTGAGCTGAGCCGAGCTTACTAGCTGCTGCTACTACATTGGGCGTAGGACTTGTAGTCGTATCATCCCTTCCTGGTTGGAGAAGCACCTTGCCCTCAAGGTGGATGTCGGGAAAATGCTTGCGAATGTGCGACACTGGTTCCCATGAAGCATCATCAAGCGACCCATCTGACCATTGGATTAACCACTGCTTTTCCGGATTTCCCCTACAAAAGATAGTTCTTTCTTGTAAGGCTCTAATTGGAACCGAACGTGGACGACCGTCAATCATATCTATCGGCAAGGTGGGAATCACATCTGAGGAAGATATGCCTTTGAATGGACGTAAGAGGGACACATGAAATACATTATGGATCTTTGAGGAGGCTGGCAGATCAAGACGATAAGCCACTTTGCCGATGCGTTCCACGATGACGAAAGGTCCATAGAAGCGTCGTGCAAGCTTGGCCGAGCGTGGGCGAGCTACTGACTTTTGGCGATACGGTTGTAGCCTCAACAAAACTTTATCACCAATATCGAAATAGATATCCCGTCGATGAGAATTAGCGATATCTTTCATCCGTTGTTGCGCTTTGGCTAGATTTTGTCGGAGAAGTTGAACAAGGCTATCGCGCTCTCGAAGGATGTCATCGACTGCGGGTAGGGAACTTTCTCCGGCGTGGTACCGAATTAGAAGAGGCGGAGGTCGGCCGTATAAAGCTTGAAATGGTGTCATTTGAATACCCGAGTGAAAGCTAGTATTCAATGAAAATTCGGCCCAAGGGAGCAATATGGACCAACGTTGAGGCTGTGCGTGCGTAAACGCACGTAAGTATTGCTCCAGAGACCGATTAATAACCTCCGTTTGGCCGTCCGTTTGTGGATGATACGCCGTGCTCCTTTTGAGATGTGTGCCGCTTAATCGAAATAGCTCATCCCAAAATTTGCTCACGAACAGAGGGTCACGATCTGTGACGATTGAAGAAGGAAATCCATGATGTTTAACTACCACATCAACAAAGAGAATTGCAACTCGATGAGCGTCAAAACAGCCCGGTAGAGCACCAAAATGCGCATATTTGGTGAGACGATCAACCACTACCATGATGGCGTTATACCCACGGGACGTCGGAAGGCCGGTGATGAAGTCCATTGTCACGTGCTCCCACACGGTCGTTGGAATGGGCAGAGGCTGCAATAGACCCCCTGGGGGCTGAGTAGAATATTTGGTTGACTGACAAACCAAGCACGTAGCAACATAGTCACGGACCGTGACTCTCATCCGCGGCCAATAGAATGCTTGAGCCACTCGTTGGAAAGTGCGATGTACTCCTGTATGTCCAGCAGTAGGTGTAGCATGAAATTCATGGAGAATTGTGGGAATTAATTTGGAGTTGGCTCCAAGACATATGCGGTGTCTCTTATACAACAATTGTCCATGCACGGAGTAGGGTTGGGGAAGGTTATTCGACGCAGCCAATGTGTGGTAGTGTAGCAGGTCGGGATCCGACCGATTCTCAGCGCGAATAGCTTCCAGTATGGTGGGAGATGGCTGACAGTACGTAGCTAGTAGCTGACCACAGTCTGCATTTTCTTCTCGCCGTGATAGTCCGTCGGCAACCTGATTACAACACCCTTGCTTGTATTCAATCTGAAATCTGAATCCCATTAATTTCCGTATGAAGAAGTGTTGATCGGGTGTTGAGATGACTTGGTGCAGGAGCTCCTTGAGGCTTCTTTGATCAGTTCTTATGGTGAAATCGCGCCCCAGTAAATATTGTCTCCATTTCTGTACCGCCTCAACGATGGCATATAACTCCTTATGATATGTTGAGGAAGCAAGCCTTCGTGGACCTAGTTTCTTGCTGAAATACGCCACTGGTAATTCGTCCTGCAGAAGCACCGCGCCCACTCCACTGCCGGATGCATCTGTTTCAACGACAAAGGGTTTATTGAAATCAGGAAGTTTGAGCACCGGTGCGCTCGTCATGGCTGTTTTGAGCTCATCAAACGCTCGTGTGGCTAGGTCGGTCCATTTGAAGCCTTCCCCCTTGAGAAGATCAGTCAGAGGTGCTGCGATTTGTGAATAATTCTTCACGAATCGTCTATAATATCCTGTTAGGCCAAGAAAGCCCCGCAGCTGCTTGATCGTCCGAGGAATTGGCCACGAGATCATGGCTGATATTTTGTCTGGGTCAGCTTTGAGCTCGCCAGCAGAAATTATGTGGCCGAGATATTCAATCGTCGATCTACAAAATAAGCACTTGGATGCCTTGACGAAAAATTGATGCTTAAGTAGAAGTCCCAACGTTAGACTCAAGTGTTCAACATGAGATGACAGTGATGAGCTATAAATTAAAATGTCATCAAAAAACACGATGATGAATTTACGTAAATAAGGTCGAAACAACCTATTCATGCACGATTGGAATGTAGAAGGGGCATTTGTCAAACCAAACGGCATTACCAAGAATTCGTAGTGACCTTCGTGTGTTCGGAAGGCCGTTTTAAAAACATCACGATCGTGCATCCGAATCTGGTGGTATCCCGAGCGAAGGTCGAGTTTCGTAAAGAATGTTGCTGCACCTAGTTCGTCGAAAAGTTCATCTGCGGTTGGTATTGGGAAGTGATCAGGTACTGTTACCGCATTTAAGGCTCGGTAATCTACGCAAAAGCGGAAAGAACCATCCTTTTTTTTAACTAGAAGCACCGGTGACGAGAATGGGCTAGTACTAGGCCTTACTATGCCTTGTGCTAGCATTTCTTGCACCAATCGTTCGATCTCAGCCTTTTGGAAGTAAGGGTACCGGTAGGGGCGGACATTGACTGGCTTGGTACCAGGTTGTAGAAATACGCGATGATCAAACAGGCGTCGCGGGGGGAGGCCTTGTGGTGATTCGAAGACTTTCGCATACTCTTGCAAGGTTTCACGAGCAGCGACCGGAAGATCTTTGGGAATGTCGATTGCAGTAGATGTCGATGGTGGGGTCTCCGTGAGAATGAGGAGTTCATAATACTCCAAGATGTCCCCGGCGCTCTGTAATGAGTATAGGTGATGGAGAGTAATCGGGCGTGGCGAATTAATATTGCCTTGGAGAGATACCCGCGCACCCTTCCATTTGAACTCCATGGTGAGTTGGGCATAGTCGTGTGCGACTTTGCCGAGCAGCTGCAACCATTGTACTCCGAGGACGACATCGGGACCGTGGATCGGCAATACAAATAGATCTACCTCGAAGCTATGTCCTTGCATGGTAAGTGGGGTAGCTGTACTTTGGTGAGTGCATGGGATAGAATCCCCATTTCCCATGTAAACGCGAAAAGGAGCCACAGAAGTGATGGGTAGGCGGAGGCGGTCCACGACGCGTGGGTGAATAAAGTTGTGGGTAGAACCGCCGTCGATAAGCACGAGCACCGGAGATTGACCAATTAATCCATCTAAGCGCAGAGCACGTGGATGCGTGGATCCAGACAAGCTAAGGAGACTTGATACGTCTGCAGTCACTGTTGTGTTGTCATTCTCGTCTGCTGCCGGTGGCTCTAAATCAGTGTCATCATCGTCACCGAAAAGAAGAAGCAGTCGTGACTGACATCGGTGTCCACGCGACCATTTTTGGTCACACCAGTAGCATAGCCCTTGTGCATCCTTGGCCAGTTTCTCTGCGGTGGTGAGACGTCGAATTGGGATGTCTCCTCGGTCAGTGCGAAGTTGCGGTGGTTTCTGTTGAGCCGGGGAGTTGGACGGTGCAGTAACTTGAGGTGGTGCAGCCCACTGCTTGCGTGGAGTTATGTGAGAAGCAGCTACGGTCTCGGCGTGCTTAGCCGCAAGCTCTCTGGCCAACGCAAAAGATGCAGATAAGGACGTTGGTCGTCGGATATTTAAATCACGGCGGATGTGGGGTTGGAGTCCTGCGATAAAGACTGAAATGAGGGCTGCTTCTGGTACTCCTTGGACTTTGTTTAAAAGTCGTTCGAACTCAGACTGATATGCAAGAACGGTGGTGGTTTGCTGGATTTTGGATAAATTTCCAAAATAATCCTCGTAGTGCTCCGGGTCGAAACGCATCGTTACTTGTGAGAGGAAGTCGGCCCATGAATGAATGGCATCGTTGTTCCGCATCCAACGGAACCACTCGGAGGCTTGGCCTTCGAGAAGCATGCCCACCAGCCTAAGACGGTCAGCCTCTACGGTTTCATAGAACTCAAAATATTCTTGGACTCGAAATATCCATCCATTTGGATCAGTGCCATCAAACTTGGGAGCATCCAAACGGAGTTTTGGGCCGTGGTGAATGGGAGGGTCTGTCCTTTGCGGTGGAGGGCGTCCGAGAACACCGTTGCCGGGAGGGTGTGGAGGTGGTGGAGGGGGCTGCTGATTGTTGCTAAGGAGGGAGACCAATTGATCAAGTCTCTGGGCTTGGAAGGCGAAGCTGGAGGCGAGGGCTTGGATCTGTTGATTTGTGGAGAGGGCGAGAGAGTCGATTTTTTGGTTGGTAGTGATGGCAAGGGTGTCAAATTGACGGGTGAGAGAAGTGTGATTAGCTGGAGGGGATATTGTGGATGATTCGGTGTTGTGAGGTGGGGAGTTTGACATGGTGAAGGTGTTATATATAGATATATACTCTTAACTCTCAATGAAAGCACCAAAATTGATAGAATATGAGAATCCCTTGGAGTGGATTCAAACTCCAAACAGATATGCAGATATAAGAATTGCAGGAGGATTAAGCAAGAGAAAGAGAGAAGGGAAAAACTAGAATGTTTGATTGCTTGATGCCTACTTGTCTCAAGGACTACAATATATATAGTCTACCAACAAATCTAGCTAAATGCATGGAAAGGGGAAACGTGGGTGCTAACCTCAACAAATCTAGCTAAATGCATGGAAAGGGGAAACGTGACATGCGAGAATAATGCAACAACTAGCTAACAATACTTATTTTGCATGACTAAGTCAATAACCCTAGGCGACAAAGTCTTCAAGACGTTTGGGCCTCTGCGTCGTACGAGTCGAGCGGCGCGCCTGCTGCACTTGGGCTTGGGCTGTCACAGAGTTGGGTTGAGGAGGTTCTTCGTGAGCTGAGCCGAGCTTACTAGCTGCTGCTACTACATTGGGCGTAGGACTTGTAGTCGTATCATTATACGTAATATTCTGTTTCAAAATGTTATAAGAATTTTCAAAATAGATTTTGAGAAAAACTCATATTCGTGCGTTTCGCTGTAGAAAATTCAAGAAAATTGATTTTTCTCAATACCACCCATCTAACATTAACATAGTATAAATAGAAGTTACAAAAGAATCTTACTACTACATACTCCTAAAGCAAATCAAATCCTAACAAATTTGAAAAAATTAAAATACCCGCAAGCTATCTGCACTCAACGTGCGATACCAATTAAAACAACTTGGTTTAACAACCTTACGTCGATGTCTTCCTTCTACTAAGCTCGCCACTTTTTGTTACTCGACTTGCCACTTCTTGCCTTCTGCACTTCCTGTTATGCGATCACTTCTTACTCTTCTTCCCTTCCTCCCTCAACCGTATCATTATATCTTTATGGTCAATATATAATTTTTTTAATCACTTAATTTTCGATGCAAATCATTAAGGATAAAAAGAATAAATTTATTGACTATGTTAATATACAATTGTCGGCGATACGTATAGAAACAGTAGAAATAGGAAAAGGTAGACCTCAAATTCAGAAGAAAAGGAGGTATATTAAAAAAGAATGGTAATTAAAATTACTGAAAAATATACCCTCTGGCGATTTATCGAAGATTATAAAAAGATAGGAAATCCTATCAATACAAAATAAAAATCATAAAAATTTCTCATGTTTTCCCGAGAGTTGCATATTCACCCCTTAAATTTTAGTTACAGATTTCGTTCGTAATGTGTATATATAATGGCTCGATGTGCATTCATAATGACCAACATAGATTATACAAAAATCCAATAATTCAGATTGGCTCCTCATTCATTCATGTAGTTCAAAGTGCTACTGTAACATCCCAATTTCTCATGCATGAAGTTAAAAGTTGTCGTCTAATTTAATTTGGACGTGCCTAATTATTCGTTATGCCTGCAGCTGATTGTTTCTATTTCTGAAAGTGTATTGGGTCGGCATATAACTTAATTAATTAATTTGTTTTCTTAGCTTAAGTTTTGTGTAAAATTAGTTAACTAATCCAAGGCATGGCAATATATTAGTACGATTAGCTTAATAAACAAATTCTTCGCTATAAATGATTTTCCAATCTCGATATACGAAAACTTAAAATGCATGCTATATAATTTTTGTTAGTTGAATTAGTTTGATGATCTAGTTCTTTTTATGCTAAGTTTATGTAAGTTCAAAAATTATTTTAAGATTAATAGGCCTTTTTAAAGTATTAATATGATAACTAGTCTATTAAGATATATACTTGAAACTAAAATGTGGCTACGAAGTTAAACAAACTAATAGTTACGCGATTTTCAGATTTTCGAACGAAAAAACCTCTAAATTTTCGGACAAAAATACATCATTTCTCTATCAATTTCCAGTTTTACTCTGAACTCTCTCTCGGACTACTCCACATTCCCTCTCTACTTGACACAAACCCTAACCACATCAATCCTCATTCCACCAGCCGCCTCTTCCTTCTCTACCTGTCGCCTTCCATTCTCCGTCTCCTCCTTCTCCTCCACCCGCCGCCCTTGTTGCATCCTCTGCCACCGCTATCGTGGTGGTGCTCGCCGCCAACCAAGGCGGCCGCCCAGTGCTACAGCTATCTCTGTCTCGTCCCAAGCCCTAGTCCTCCATTCGCCCGATTTCAACCGCAAGCAACAGTCGCCGCTGTGTCGCCTTCTCATTCTCCATCTACAGTCGTCGTCCCGCTGCCACTGCCTCATCATTCTCCAGATTTGGACCACAACCGCCTCTTCCTTCTCCATCTACAGCTGCATCTTTCTCCATCTACAGACTCTGTCATTCGTCGTCGTAGATTCGTCAAAGTTCGGAGGATTCGTCAGAGTTCTGCTCCGATCTGAACCGCCACCGCCACTGCTCTCCTCTATTTGCCGCCTCCTTCACGATATCTTTCTCGGCCTCCGCCGTCCCCGGCTTTGACTATGCCACCACATCCATCCCTTCCAATCTAAGCCACCGTCGTTGCTCCCCTTTGTTCGCCGACACTAATTCCAGCCACCTGACCTGGAACAACTGTTCATGGCGCTGTGTCGGCCTGAAGCTTGTAAATTGTATTGTTGGTGTATCTATTATCCGTTGGTGTATGAATTATCCGCTGGATGTAAATTATAACATGGTGTATGTATTATCAGTTCTATTGGTGTATGTATTATTCGTTGGAAGTAAGTAACTTGCAAATTATAACATCAGTTTTCTGTTATCTAATTGTCATGGTTGGTTGTTTTCTGTTTTCATTTTCCTCTGCCCTATACTATATGTGGTTTGAAGAAGACCGACAATCCAATTGGAATTTGTAGTATCATAGGGTGATAGGGTAAATTGTGTTCAAATTGAGGATAGATATGAATTGGCTTGATTCATATCAGTTATATCAAACTTGCATAGTATAAATCCAGTCAATTCATATCATGCTTATCAAAATTGCATTGCACAAATTTAGTCATTCATACCAAGCTTACAAAACCTACGCACACAGTACTAAGGCTGGCCACACACAAGTTTGATAAGCGTGGTATGAATTTAGCCGATTCATAACATGCTTGCCAAACTTTCATGGTATAAATTTAAACCATGCATTCTAAGCCATACAAATTTGGTATGCATGGCATGAATTCAGAAATTCATGTCTTGCACACCAAATTCACATATGCAAGTTTGGTATACAATATATGAATTAGTCAATTCAATCCATAAATTTAAAGTTTTGGCACTACGCAGTAATGACGGCAGGCGATAATGGCTCGCAGAGGGAGCAAGGGTGATGACAGCCGGCGAAAACGGTGGAGGTGGGGCGACGACGACCGGTAGCCAACAGCAGTAGCTGGATAATGTTGAAGAGAGTATAGAAAATTAGAGAGAAAAATAGGTTGAAAAAAGAGGTAAGAGAAATAGAGAGAATAAAAGAATGGAGGACATTTCGTTAAAAAATCATAAAACCGGCTATATTTTGATTTTTCTAAGTTTGTGGCTAATTATTAGTTTTGATTATTTTGATGGGCTAATTCTAAATTCACCTCCTTTTCAATTATAGATCTTATAATAATAATAATAATAATGATAATAATAATAATAATAATAATAATAATAATAATAAAAAAATAAAACAACTAAATGTTAGTGGTAATTATGAGATATATGTATCCTAATCCTTTTCAATTTCAAGACAAAGTTTTCATATTCTATGTTTTAAACTTTGGAAATGTATCAAAAACATTTCTATAAGCTAGATAATTATTACAATTGTCAAGATAATTATGAGATATATGTGAGAATTATTTTCAGCAATGTCATCGGTTTCAGCGATGGTGAAAAGACTCACGACTTTGACTAATTAATATTCTCTTTAATCTGTTTCATTTGAAATGTCTCATTTTTTAAACACAATTATTTAGGAGAGATCGTTAATTGAATTATTAAGTAGTGTCCTATCATATTAATTTTGTAATATTAAAAAGGAGAGACCCATAAAGATTCCCACTTAATTGGGAATGCGACAACCTAAATTGAAAAAATGCGACGTTTCAAACGGGATGAAGAGAGTACATATATATATATATAATAAAGTTTGTTAATAATATAGAAACGGTGACATGTGCTTAAATATGCAGTTATTTTATAAAGGGATAATTGCCATTTAAATCATAACTTTTCATTGACTTCTAGTCAATCCCATAACTTTTAAAACTGGAACATAAAATCATAACTTTTGACATTTTCTCAATTATCCCA
>JAYDZE010571513.1:0-11828 GCA_034509125.1 Monilaria moniliformis
AATTAATAACATCGACCAGTCAACAAATGCACGCTATGAATAATTACACGTTATGCATATGTTAGGAGTAATACTATTTTGTACAATCTATTGAAATATTTAATATATTAAATTGGTAATAAATTGGAAAGGGAACATTTGTTTTGCGAGGAAAATGTGGCGTGATATAGTTCTTGACAATTTTATAAGTAGAATAATAGGTGGGATTTGCACCCATTCAATAAGATTTTATATTGTATTTGTATATCACCCCACACTCAACGGCCGGCACAGTAAGCGGCAACGAAGGCTCAAACCTCTATTAAGTTAAAAAAAATTATTAATATAATATCGTTGAATTTTTGATATTTTATATTAACTGTTATACAAAAACTCCTCAATTCATGATTTTTTTTTCCACGACAATTCATGAAAAAAATATTGTCACAAAATTTTAAATTTGAAATTTAAAATATATAACCATTACCAATACAAATTTCTGCGTCCGTCTATAGCTATAAGTATCTTCTTGCTAGGATGAGAAGTAGGTATAATTGAAAATCGTGAACATAAATAATAGTAATATTCAACACAAACATGATTGAATGTGTGGAGAAAAACATGCGACACACATTACTTGTGCGGATTTGAGAGAAGGTGACGTGGATTATCGGAGCGCTTTTAATTGTGTAAAATCCGAGGTGGAAAAGCAGGGGAAAACAAGTGGATAGAGTTGCGTGAGATGCGGCGGTTTATTATTATTGTGGATATACATGCAGTGTCAATCACTGCCCACTCGTGTTGTACGTAACATTTATTATTCTACAACCTACGTATTAAACAACGTTAATTAATTTTCCAAAATAAAATAAAATTAATAACTCTTATCTAAAATCAATGCTCTTTATTATGACAAATCCTACTAGTTTTTCTTTGGTGTCCAAGGTAAGAAATAATAATTTTATTTAGCAAAATTAAAATATTGGCTACAAATTAAGTTAATAAGAATGTGTATAACGGAAGATAGTAATATGAAGGGAGATAGGATATTAATGAGTTGTTGTCGGGGTTGAGAATAAGTAGGGGTGGAGGTTGGGGGAGCCAAAATATGTTTTAATGGGTGGCTCCATGAGCGATGTGTGTATTTTATCACACATGTGATGCACGCGTATAGCAGATGAGTGTGGTATTTTCACTATTATGTGTTGGTGGATCCGACTATCAATCACCAATTATTATTATTGTTTTTGTTTGTTAGTTGATTTGCAAAAGGTCCCAATGATTTGCCATAGTCCTACTTTTTTTTTATTGTTAGCAGCACTAATAAATCATAAAGGAGAAGAATTGTGATGTTTCAGTGGATATATCTCCATGCTCAATGATTTGTCGAGCTCCATTCAATTGTGTAACAAAATTTACCATAAAGTTTTAAGGTGTAGGCATGTGACATTAGGGATTAATAAGCATGAGTATTTTCAATATGTTCTCATATAAGTGTCTATTTTTTACATGTTGTTTATCAATAGTGAGTCTTAATTTTTCACCCTAACTTGTATGTACAATATTGCAATTGCTTTCACATATAAGAAGCCTAAACTAATCAATTATTTCGGACAGACATTGCAAAATCGGAACATAAACAAGAAAATGATACGATGTTATACAAACATGCAAACAAAATCCAAATCATAATTCCAATGCAATTAAAAATTACATTATCCAAACAAAAATAGCTTCCTATGTTCAATGATAAGCCAATAAGTGTCATCTTTCCTTTGGGTTAGTATGCTTTGCATAAGCCATAAAATAAATATAAAAATTGATAGTGCTCCTCTTTAAGTTTGATAAACCTAACTTTGGATTAAAAGAGCGCAAACAATATATATATTTGGAAAATCGACATAGATGTGGTGCCGTGGTGGCTATTATACAATTACAAAATACATCAAGTGCTAATTATTAACTATATAAGTTAGAAATATGAACATATAAACAAGATAAATTCATATCTGAGTGACAATGACAATGTTCCCTTATGCTATCCACAAACTTTACAAATTGACGACGAAAACAGTATTTCAAGACCCGTTATATGAGACAAACTTTTGTTGGAACATGGATGAAAAAGGGCTTGGTATACATGGAAACGAAAAAATAACAAAGGTTATGAGAGAGAAAGTAGTGGTGGGAAATTCAACTAAAAAAAATAGTGGTGGGAAATTTAACTAATAAATAGTGGTGGGGAATTCAACTAAAAAAATAGTGGTGGGAAATTTTTATAAAATTTTAATTCTCCAAAATATGTCCTGATAATATTTATATAAATACTCGGTCAATATGCTATGTTTCAATTTATATGCAAAGCGCAAGAAAGTGTTTTGCCAAAATAAATCAATCACTTAACAGCATTGGTCCAAAAGATGAAGGTTCATCTCAAAATTTTAGGGGTCTCAAAGGAATGTAATTTTGCGGCCCACTAACAAAAACAAGAATGTTAACTGAGAATTAGGTTAGTTGCCGAAAGTATTCTCCCAAATTAACTAAGATGTTGAATCTTTCTTGAAGTCCCTAACATTTTTTTGAGAGGATTTGTGATCACGACTTGAACCGAGCTACGAGAGCACAACCAAAGACCGTACCGACCGTCGTATTCAAGTCTTCCCAAACATTGTTTAGTGTTTAGGGTTGAAGTAGCAGTGTTTGCTCCTTATCTTATGACTTGATATCAGACAACTCACTATTAATTATCTTTAAATAAATTCTTTTTGAAAAAATTATCTAAAATTAAATAAATTAATTTAGAACCTTTTGATTAGAGAGTATCATAATGTCGAGAGAAATATAACCTTTTCTTGATATAATTCGTATGTATATTTTTGAACTAAATTTTTGCCAAAATTACACCGATAAAAGACCGTGTAATGAAGAAAAAAAAAATACATAACGGCAAAACGAGTATATCGTGTACATGAAAAACCAGGATTCCTATGGTTAAAAACCGAATATGATTCATCTGAATTCGAAACTCAAGATTTGGCTAATCATCTTGTTCAACTATATGTGAGATTTATTGATGAAATACTGAAAACACAGCTATTTATATCTAAACAAGTGTGTCGCACAACATAGTGGAATGATCAACTACAACAAACTACCAAGCACAAAGGCGTAAGTCTCAAGAACTTCCATTTGCGCTGGGGACTTTATCCTCTTGCTTCTCTTCTTCACTGACTGTCGTAATCTTCTCCTTAGGCGCCTCTGCAGAAGGCTCGCTGTCCTTTGTCAGTTCTGTCTCAAATTCTTTGGCTGCCTGCAGTGCAAGTGTGTCGACCCCATAAGTTACGGCCTTCAATTAAGGCATATCGAAGACTAACAAAATGGTGACTCGATTCTAAAAGAGCTGTATCAGGACAAGGGAGAATTTAGAGCTGATTTACAGACTCTAAAGCCTTTAGGGATGAGGAGCTCACAATTCTGCACCATGTGGGTGATTTACAGGAATGCAAATCAAAACTCTTATCATATTTTCAAGTCAACTACAATCAGAAATAACAGGACGCAATATCAACTAATTTCACTGTCTCCATTTCCTCTTGCTTAATTCTATTAAATATTTAAAAGGTAAAGAAGCAAGATGCTGCAAAATTAGTTTTAGATGCAAACAAACTGCATGTTGCTTTCTCTTACACCATTACACGAATAGGAGCAGAGTTTCCAACAATGTATTGTACTCATGGTAGCAGATGTTTACACACAAATACTGAAGGAACACATAATGCTGTGAAGTTGAGAATCAGTTTAAAGTGACCAACAGTAAACGTAGTACTAGCAACAGTTGGAAACTGACATAACTTAAGCTGTGGAGCTCGAACCACCTCTAAAATATTCTTCTCTGTTGATTTTAATTAATAAAAGATTTACGGTCAGACCCCACCCAAAAGCTAATATCTATATATGCAGCCACTTAATGCAACAGCTTGAACCACCTCTAACAATTCTTCCTTGAAACGTAGTATGGATTATAAGGCTCTTTAAACTATTTAAGAATATCAATGACTCATTTGGAACTGGATGCTAAAACTATTGACCAAAATATGCAGCTACTTTTATGTTTCCACTGCTACCGGTTGTTGATTCCTTATCCAAGTGAGAACGACCCCTGTATGAGCTACAGGCGGGTTTATTTATGTTAACATTGCTAATAGCTAATATAGTCCAAGTGGAGCCAACCAAACGAAACGTGCTACACCAATGGACAGAACATGAAAGCCTAAACCTGAACTAAGTCACTTTCACTGATCACAGACAACAAACGAAGGATTAGGTTATACCGTGGTGCAACAGAAATATTTCCCCACCCATCAACCAAGATAAATGAAGGAGAATGAAAAGGCGACATAATTCTTTCTCCTGTCTAATTTATCAGCGCAAGCTATCTCTCGATTTAGATGTCTCTTTTTATTCAATCATCCAACATGATCAGATAGCCATCAATGTCATTTAAAATATATGTAGCCTTCAGCACTAGTAGTGAAGTCTACACAATACAACAAGAGCACCCCCATCATTGTTCAGATGCAGAAATAGTCAAAATGGCCGTGATCGCAGACCTAGTCAAATAACCAAGAAGGTTCACCAAAATCAATTTAAAAGTTAAAACCCTCATCAGTTCTCTCCTAGTTTAGGACTTCAGAGCTTAACCATAGTTCTCAGTTATAACTCTCAATATCTGTGACTAGAAAACCTAATGGAGCAGGAGAAAGAAAAAAGAAGAGACCTGCTGAAAGCTTTTGACAGTCTTGCCAATACTCTTTCCAACTTCGGGCAACTTCTTGGGGCCGAAGAGGAGCGCCGCCACACCGGCGATAACTACGAGCTCCGGCACTCCGAGTCCGAAAAGGCAGTTGCACGACATCCCCCTCCTCTTTGCTGCCCTGGGCCGATCCACTGCGAGCCCGAGCCTGGCCTGGTTGCAGACATTGTAGCTGAAGAAAACTGAGCTGGAGGAAGAGAGAGGGGTGAATCTTCTCGGTGGATTGAGAGAGAGTGAGGGTGTGATTGCGGCGGATGAGAAGGTCGCCATTGGAACAACTCCTTTCAGCACCCTTTCCGGATTGAATTGCCGCTTTAAATGCTTCCAATACTACCAAGTGTGTGTGTGTGAGAGAGAGAGAGAGAGGGCGAGGGAGTAGTATTGCTTGAAGGTGGGTAGGTGGTGTGTGTTAATTGATATTTTTAGGTTTATGGGGCTTAGAGATAATATATAATACTGATGTGTATATATATTACACCGGCCACGTGAATGAGGGAGATAGCGGTAATAATAAAATGCTATTTTTGCTTTTTATTTTACGATGAGTTAAAAGGGGCTAATGCCAAATAAATTCACCAAGCTCAAAATAAACAACTTTTTTTTTTAGGGGGAAACGCAAATTTATATTATTCATTACTTATAATTTCCTCCAACCAATTAGAGAAAGAATTGGATCAAACTTGGCCGAGTACAATGCACAACAAATTATGCTAAGCTATAAGCTGCTCGATTAACCATTCTATACATATGAAAAACTCCTATAAGCATCACCGGCTGAACAGTCTTATTGATTTGTAGCAATTAAGACTAGAGTTGTTTGTGTATAACAAAGTGGTACTGGAAATACATCAAAGCTTCACACAAAACATTACGTTATGAAAAACATGTGAAATTCGAAAAACACATGCACAAAAGGATAAAATTAGAGGGTAAAATTAACAACACCATCTAAATAGTTTTGATGCATCTAAAATCAAATCCAAAGGCAAATCACAATAACTGCAGGTCCGAGCAGCTTGATCTAATCCTCCTCGAGATTGATAGAATCCTTGAATTTTCCGTACAAGATTTTCTTCAACGCGGCCATCTGGGCAACTATTGATTCTTTCTCCTCCTCTAGTTTTACCAAGTTCTTGCTCGTCTTCTCTGTCATCTCTTCGATCCTGCTTTCAACTTCCTCTTTCGGCACATGAGCAAAAACCTCGCCTATTTGGAACCGAACGACCTCTTCATCTGTGAGGATCAGCTCATTGCTTGCATCCTCGAGGCTTTCGTTTGTTTCCTGCCCAAATGCTTATTGGTTATAAACTTGGATAAGATGAGGACACAGTTTACACTTCAACGAGTAAAATGATGCCTAGAGTCGATTACTACAATATCGGATGGAAAAGGATAACAGAGGCTAGCATTGTGTACGAGGAGTTGGTAGGACCAAACACTCAAACGAGGTGAAGAGCAATAAAACCTGAAAGCTAACATATTGAATGGTAGCTTCTTTTTTTCTCATACAAAAAATTCAACAAAAGCAAGACACTCCAACACCATTCATTCACAATAGCATTTAAGAAGATGATACCGAATACCGAATAAGAAAGAAGAAACCGTGTTAGAAAACCAGAAAAATAGTCTAATAGAGTGGCCATATAACAGCACCTAACTGGTCGGCACTAAATGGATAGGGTGGTCTTAAGTTCATTAAGATGAAATGATGAATAAACGATCTACATATTGGTGATTGAGCAGTTTCAATAGAAACCAAATAGAGTGGCCTTTAAAATATGTGTCTGAGAGCATGTTCAGCATAATGTAAGATGAACTTTTTTCTGCTTTAGGATAACAACAATGCAATGCTTAAGTTTCACGGTTAAAAGCGGAGACAGACTTTTAAAGTAAAGTAGAAAGAGAGATAGTTGATACCTTTAGAGCTCTGATCAATACCTCTCCCATTGCCCAAATGTTGGACAACAACACATGGACAAATCAAATTGCAATTTGAGAGAACAATATAGTCAAAAGTATAAGTTGGTGAAACTAAAACATGTTTGAATCATTTATCTCTAGGAATTTATTAGGAATTTTCAAAGAGCCTTTGGCTACCAATATCTCATGACTACTCATTTAACCAGCAAGCAAAATTCCATGGCCCCACATAATAGCTGAATTTTCACCTCTATATGTGATAATCAAACTAGATGATGGCCCAAATCCATGTTTTGCTTTCTAACAATGATGCTCCTCTAACATAGAACCCAGAGGCTCTCTATCTTAGCTCCCTTCCCACATGTCATTTCTCAGCAAGTGGTGGAAGCAATCAGTGCATAGAAACATAGTGGTGGAAGCAATCAGTGCATAGAAACATAGTTGTTGCAATGGAGACTTTAGAAAGGTAAACTGCTCCTTGAGTACTAAACTAAAATTATGAAGCCATCTGGCCATCATTCACTATATTTAGCGAAGGATCCTAAATACACGAGAAACACTCAAGTAACTCGAAAAAGATGCTCATGCGACCGACAATTAAATGTTACACACCCCGCACTACAGACTAGATGGTTCCTTTATCAGAACGCAGTCAAGTAGTTCCTATATTTTCCCATGCAGCCTTAACAGCAAATGACAAAGTCAACAATCCTTTTGAGGATATCCACAATAAGTCCCAAATGAATAAATTGTATTTAATTTTCTGGATGTTCTAAAACAAAGACTCTCGATAATCATTTTCACGCTTATTCAACACTTGTAAGGGAGGCTTGTAGAATCACATAATACATCTAAAACACCATTCTCCGAACTAATCAGATACCTTCAATAAATCGCCCACCAAAAAAAAAAAAAAGAAACAAAAAGGCATGCTCGGATCTAAAAGTTCGAATTAATTGAGTTGAGAAACATCATAATCTTGGTTTAAAAGAAAATAGCAGTTTTCTTTCTCTATCATTGTTATTACTGCTAAAACAAACCGTGCTGAGCCTACTGCTATCCCTCCTCATTTTCATTCAGCTGTTTTCCTCAAAACATCTGGTAACAAACTGCTTCTCTCACTAGCAAAGCCTCTAACTTCCCAAAAACTCATTATAAATTACTGAACATTACTCATATAGTTTTTTTTTTTCTTTTTCCTTTTGTTTTAAAGCAGCAATTAAACTAATTCAAACTCCTAATGCAGGAAACTGAATGCGAAAGACCCGAACAATCGAATACCTTAGCAATCTTGATTTCATCTTCTACTTCATGAAGGCGGTTGTTCAATCTTCCAAACTTATTGATGTTCTGCTGATCTTCCCACGTCACCTCAGTCTCCGACGCCGATGATCCCGCCTTGCTCATAAGAAAAAGAGGGATTTAATATACCAATTAGAGCCGAAAAAAAAAAGAATATAGTAAAATTAGTTCGTATAGTAAGCGATTTGATGCAGCATCTGTGTGTGAGTGCGTGCGGTTCTTACTCACCTGTTGCATCGTAGGAATAGTTGAAGGTAGAGTGCGGAAGACGAGGGTTTACTGCCCACTGAAGAGAGAGGGGAGAGAGAGGGGGGAAACAACAGAAGATCCTGCACAACATCCGAAATAAATTAAATAATATTAGAATTGTTCACGGGCCGGTTTATGGTTCGAACCGATTAAATTAACTTATATTTATTTTTTGTCATTTTCTATATATAATTTTCTTATTTTTATTTATGTTATTTTCCATTTTATTTATTTACTATATATGAATCATTATTTTTATACTCATAATACACATTCTATCTAATAAAATGTACTTTTTCACTTATAATATAATTTATATAATATTTATTAAATTTATATCACAATATAATCGGCACTATTTTATAAAATAAAAAAGAATACATAGATCTATAAGATTTTAAAAGAAAATTCGTTGAAGAATAAAAAGAGTCTTGAACCGGACCGCTAAAAGACAGAATGGTTCAAAATCGAAGCAGTCCACATGATTCGAAATTATGAACCGGCGGTTTTGATTTCAATTCCTGACTTCCGGTTCCGGTTTTATGAGCTAAACCCTGAGCCCTAATAACTAAAAACGTGTAAAGGGTAAAAACCTTAAACCCTATTAATTGATCAGCAACTTAAAACTCTGTTCTCCCTTTGCCGTGAAGTGTCTCTCTCGAGCGGGAGTTATGGCGGTCGACAAACACAAGCTCGAGAAGGAAGCGTGCGTTCTTCGATTTTACAAAGTAGTGCTCAGTTGGGATTACAATCTCATCTTGGAGGAAGCAGAGGTATTTACTTTCAAATTTATTTTCCCCGTCTATTCTTCTTCTTCTCTATCTTTTGAGATTATGACTGAATATACTGTTAAAGTAGCTTGATTCCGGTAATGCGCGTGATGATTAAGTACCGTTCAGTTTAACTGATCAGTTTTAAGCTACTCATTACTTGAATTTTGTACTTTCATCTGTTGTGAATATGATGTTTTCCCCTTTTGGATTGTTGTTTAGAAGCGGCAACGTCAACCAAAACGTGCTCTTGGACTGAAAAAGGTTGAGAACAGGTATAAAGATGTTGATGAATATCTTGGGACATTTGAGCCACTGCTTTTTGAAGAAGTCAAAGCAAATATTGCTAAAAACAAAGATGAAGACGAAGGTGTTGCCTTCTTCCCACCCTGCTCCCCCCCCCCTCTTTTTGTAGGGCTAATTGTATTCCATATTGAAAATTTATGATTTTGATGTCACTTCTGGATACAAGTATCTTATTTTACTGTCTTATTTATAAGAATTTTAGATACTTCTAACTGTTAAGAATAAACGTGGTTCTAGTTTCTGCATAACTTTTTCTGCTTTGAGATTATTGTTTGACTGTGCACATTTGTCCGATATGTGCTCCGGAACAAATAGAAAGAGTATGCCAGGAAGCAGTGGTAGCAGAATGCAGAGAAGTCAATGGGTTTCATTTGCCTATGATCATTTGTTCAGAGCCAGAGAAAGTATCTGAAAATGATTTATTATTGGTTTCAAATAAGAAGGTAAATCTTCACAAACTTGAGATAACTGTTTGTTGAACCACATAGACTATGTACGACTAGCATTCTTTAGATTCTTTTTTTGTACACTATTTTGGTTCATTTGCTATGGCTTTCTTCTGTACTTTGTAATGACTGTTCTGAAAATGGTGTTCTCTGGTGTAGTTTGAAGGCCAAATACCAACTGCATATGCCTTTGCACTGGTTGAGCATCGTCAACAAGACAAGCTAAGACTTCGTTTGTTTTTGGGTGGTGAAGTAGATAAAACTCAAAGTAGCCAAAAGCGCTTTAGCATGCTTCCTGTTGTTTGTGAAATAAAGAAAATCTTATTTATTGAGAAGGTAAATGTTATAATTTAAACATAATGCTAGCTTATTTCCTCTTGTGATTTAAAATGTCGATGGAATCAGAAAATGTATTCTTTATCTCATATAAGTTTGCTGATGATATCTCGGCTGCTTCTTTGGCTTGTTGCTTAATTCTCTCTATATCTTTTGGCATGTGTTGTTTCAGATTTGCAGTTTATCAACTATAGTCCGTGAATATGTTGCTCTGCAGTCCATTAGCTATCTCCCTTTCAAGGATTTGATCCTAGGACCATCTGATGTTGACGTTATTAGTAAAGATGGTGCCTGGAAACTATCAAAACCTTTAAAGGAGTTTATTGAGAGCAGCCACAATAACTCACAATTGAAGGCTATAAATGTGAGCTCTTATTAACTTTATCCTCAATGTTCAGGAACCTTGTCTTGTCTTGATTTCAATTTCATCAAAACTGTCATATATAGTTCATTGCTTCAAAAGAAATGCTCATCATTGTTTTTCTTAGTTATCTTCCATTCCTTTTCAGACATTTACTGAAAGAGTTCCCTCTAAATTTGTTGCAGGAAGGTCTTTCAAGGAAGTCCTTTGTCTTGATACAGGTTTGACTTGTATCTTTATGATCCTAATGTTAAAAAAGTCCTTTTACAAATTCATAGACACATGCACCTACAATTTCGGACATTTAACATGTGGTTTCCAGTGGCTATGTGTAACTTTGACTTAATTTTTTTCCTGCATTGACAACAAATGCAAATTTGTCACTAACACATCAATTAAATTGTGTATATTTTGAAATAATGATGATCTGCGCTTGATCTGTTTAGTTTTGCTTCTGTATTGCTTAAATTTTTAAAGACAATGATGCGGAATATCTTGGATATCTGTTTAACGGAGTAGTTGCTTGTAGGGCCCCCCTGGTACAGGAAAAACACAAACCATTCTTGGGCTTCTAAGTGCCATTTTGCATGCTACTCCACCTAGGGTACATTCCAACGAGTGAGCATCTTTTCCTGTAGTGCTTTTTAGAATGCTTATGTTGCTGTCAGCCAGTTGTTAGTGAAGAAATTCTAGAATCATACTCAATCATGTGAATAATATGATATATTTATTCTTGCAGAGGAAAACAGGTGGGAGTAAAACGTGGGCCAGAATTGCCTATTCAAGAAAAGTATGTTTAACTCTATTTGTTCTGTTAAATATTGCAAGCTTTCAGTTATTATGCTGCAAGCCTGCAACTTGTTTTATGCATCTATTAAAATTTTTAGTGAGTTACTTCCAACTTTTATGTTGGAAAAGTTTCAAGATATTTACTTGTTACAGTCTTCATGATTCTAGAGAAAGATTTAAGATCTTTAGGTATGATAGACAGAGACAGAGACTTTTGTTGCCTAATACGCACTTCCCTGGGAATAAATAATTGATTAGTGGATAATTTAACACAACGCTTAGGATCCATCAAATACATTAAGCAATTTAACAATGTTCATTTGAGACGAACTCCCAACGTAGGGGGTGCAATCTGTAGTAGATGTTGAAATGCTGGTTTCCAAGGTGTCACTGTATAGCATGGAGTTGGCAACAAGGTCTTAAAATGTGTTTCAAGCCATGAGGCGTTTCCCAATGGCTCGATGAGGTGTAAGATACCGTTATGAGCGGTACGTTTCAACCAATTAAACTATAAGCCCTTACGGATCTCTACATGCAATTCGCTCACTTAGGGAAGA
>JAYDZE010571524.1:0-30129 GCA_034509125.1 Monilaria moniliformis
ACCTCCAGTTGTATGAATACTTTCAGGTGTATCTCCAATAGTTTCAATTTCATTATTTGACATCTACAAAAAAAAAAAGATTTAAAGGTTCTTAGTGACTTAGCAATACATAAATTGCAAAAAGAAAATGAAAACTAAAAGATGAACTTACATTACAACTTGATGCCGAATAATCCATGTTGTAAATTGGAGAGAGCCTTCTATTTTTCAAACAATCGTATTCGAACACCCTGATGAATTATAATAATAATGTAAAAAAATAGTATGAACAATGCTCGTGAAATTTATTATTACTAAAGTAAAAAAATATACATGGAGGTTCATCCATTGACAAGATTAGTAAACAAAAACACTCAAAAAGTAAAAGTCAAAAATTAATATAATTAGTTTTCATTAAAAAAAAAAGAATAACATTATGAGTATTGATCATGAACAATATGAATGGGAGTGATATGAAATATAAAAATTGATATAGATATATAGAACTCCAAGGTTTGAGTCATTTCTGTGCAAAAATGGTGCAATTTTTGCACAAATTAGCTATATAACATGGGGTTTAATATTTTTAGAGTAAGATCTCATTAAGTCACTATTAATATATAAATGTTGGAAAATGTCTGCACAATGCATCTCTTTTTTGTCTTGCTCATTCTCTTTCTTCTCTTTTGTCCCGCATAGTTTTTATGAGGTTAACTTGGTATTTTTATTTCTAATGACCTGGAAGAGTAGGATTTAACAAAACATTTAGGCATTGTGTTTTCTCTAAGTAGCAAACCTTTTGACTTTTGTAGTCTTGTAGATGAAAGCAAAAACAAGTCGGATAAAAAGTTAATTTGCCCAAAATTGGTAACAACAATTATGAGCAGAAAACAAAATCCACTCCAAGGAACAAACTTATATGACCACACACAAGGATTCAACTATATCAAATAAGTATCCAGATCACAAAACTCAAGGACCTTCTCCAAGCAATGAAATTTGACAATGCAAATTTAGCTTCAAACACAGAGAGAGCTAGAGAGGTAGAGAGAGAGAGAGATAATACCAACTTAAAATACGGAGAGAGAGTACCAACTTAAAATATGGTGAAAAATGAAAATGAAAGAGAGAGAGAGAGAGATATAGCAAACTACACACAAAAACAGCGAAGACCACGAATTGAGACTTACATTTCACAAAAGCCTTCAGCCGAGATACTTTGCTCTCTCTCTCTCACTCTCTCTCTCCAATTTTCTACTCACACTCTTTACATCTGTACTTTCTTCTTCGAAAGCCAAAACTTAAATATCAACCCCGCCCAATCGTTTATGAACGATTTTTTGGGTGGGAAAATGAAATTCTAACTAAAGCACCTGCAATACGTGCCTGCTCTTTTTCTCTTTTTTCTTCGTACACAGCCTATCCAAATTTGGCGAGATTGAAGAAAAAATTGATAGCTAAAGCTTCCTACAATTTACATAGTCCCTTACGGGAATGCTAGTCGCAGAATTTATACAATCATAACCAAGAAAACAGAGAAGAAAGAGTGTGAACTTACGATGGGGAATCGAGAGGCAGACGTTCACACACTGCAGTGAGAGGCAAAGCGGGCTGAGGGCTGAGAGAACACCGGCTGCTGGCGGCACCAACTGGTGGCGAGGAGGTGCAACGGAAGAGCGTGAAGAGGAGGCGAGGCAACGTGAAGAGGAGGCGGGGTCGATTGAAAGAGACGACGCGACGCAGTGGCGTGAATAGGAGGTCGTCGACCGAAGACGAAAGAGGCGCGAGGTGGCGTACTAGCCTGAGATTGGAAGAGGCGGCGTTGAACTATCAAGTTAAAAGTGAAATGAAGGGTGAAAGTTTAGGCCTTAGGGTTTACTTTTAATTTTAATATGTGTATTGAAATATATATATGCCAATAAATGCAATCTCATGCGAACTGAAAATCCGAAAAATCCCAACTAAATTTTAAATTTCGGTTTGGTTCGGATCGAATATTCAGATTTCGGATATTTTGCTCACCCCAGGTGCGTGTTTTGGGCAGTCTTAAGCACATGATGCGGTTGCTCAAATACTCTCTTCATCCCTATATTCATGGATTATATATTATCTTGTATTGTCCCATATTATATGGTATGCTTTATTTCTCTAATATTTTTATTATTCACATATTCTTAAATAATATTTATTACTCACATATCTTTTTATTTTTTTACTCTTATAAGTATGTGTGCCCAAAATGAAGATTAGTTAAAATATCATTAATAATGTAATTAAAGTTAAACAAAAAGTCGTGCTAGACATTCTATATTATTATGTAATGAAGTCAAATCACTAATGAGCACGTTAAGCCATCTTTACCGCATGATGCCATGAATAGATGATATTTTTTTTTTTGGATAGGATCTGATCTCATACCGTAGATGCTAAATTACAATTTTAAAAAAGATGAGTGATAAATGTATATAAATTGTATATATATAATTTAGTTGTTTAGATATTTTATATTTAAATTAGTTTATAAATATTAATTAATTTAAAATAAATTAATATATTACATATTTATTCTTTTACAATAATTTATTAATTTTTTAAAATTAGATATCTGTATATTCGGAAAAATATTAATTTTTTTTATTAAATATCTATATATTTATTTTCAAATAAATTTTATGGCTCTGTTTGGAGAATTTAACAAATCAATTTTTCAATAACATATTTAAAAATATAATAGGGGCAATTTAGTAAAAAAAATATAATTAATAATAAAATTAATTTAAATAAAATCGATTCAAATCAATTATAAATTTAGAAATATTATATATATACAATTATGTATATTTATCTTTTCCTTTTAAAAAGTTAATGTATTCTAAATATATATAAAAAAAGAAGACTTGGGCATTGCAAATTTAATCTCTTACTAAAACTAAAAATTAAACCAAAACCAGTTTTAATATAAACATGATTACATGAATCTGTTTTGTGAGATATTCCTTGTTTGGCTAATCCGCCACCAAATCCTCCACGCAAAAATTAGGCGCCATGTGGCGGGAAAGAATCGCCCCCAAATTGCATCCCCTATAAATACCTGACTCTCCTCCATTCATGATTTTCCGTCATTTCATATCAGCACGCAGCGACAGAACATATCTACAGCACAGAGTTTAGGTTACTCGAAATGGGCAAGAGGAGAAAAGCTAGGGTTTCTGAGGAGCATAAAGAGAAAGAAGATGAAGAGATGAGCGATCAACACGAATTTCACGGTGCATCGTCTACGTCCAACGAGAAGAGCTTGTATGAGGTATTATGCCACACAGAAAAATACTCATACATATATGTGCGTGTATATTTTCTTTCTGAAAAGCTTTAGGGGTTTTGTGGTTTGTTATGCTATGCTCTAGCGGAAGATAGTTTATCGAGAATTTTTGCCCTAAATTGTGTATGTCGAATTAATGGTTTGTTTGAAAGAATGTGATAGTGTGAGGTCAGATCAATTAATGTAGATTAACTGATGCGAGTATGATGTCGGACTACGCGATAGTGTTACATTACGGCTAAGCGCGAACAGATATTTCATTTAGCAGCTCTCAGAAAGCTACTGGCAAAAATCGTGGTCAGTGGCGAGTGGCGATTCTGATAAATCAAGACTTCCGCAGGGATTTAAAATTGTTAGTTTTGGATAAGAAAGAAAGGGTAGATACTACAGCATTGCTGCTTGTGTCTGCACGCATGGGTGTACCTGTGTGAACGCTGATTTTTAGAATGGTACTAGAAGGCTGTTCAAGGAACATAGTTTGACAATTGTTGGAATGAGTAATCTCAACGAGGTTTTTCCAATATATCTGACAATACCACCTATTTTTCTCAATTTTGTGCCTAATGGAAATATATCTTCATCTAAATTTGCCCTTTTATCTGACATACTTTTGTTAGTAATATTGGTCAACAGACACGAGTAAATTAAAAAAATTCTGCACCAGAACTAATTAAGCCACTCAATAACTCGAAAATGTGTTTTTAGTGTTTTTAGTTGCTATCTGAGATATAACAAAATCAAGTGAAAATTTTACATTATGATGGGAGAATAGTTTATGGCTGTCTATAAGTTTGCTCTCTGGAATTGCTGGTTTCATCCATATCATACTAGGCCTAAATTCTATGATGGATCTAAAGTTTTCCTGTGGATTCAAGATGCCATTTTCAACACACATTCTATTAAGTTTCTTTAAGGTTAATGCTCGTTCCAGAAGTAGTGAGTGATTACATTGTGCCTTTAGATTCTTGGTGTGGAGAAAGCTGCGTCACAGCAAGAGATAAAGAAAGCGTATTACAAGTTGGCTCTGCGGCTGCATCCTGATAAGAACCCTGGTAACGAGGTAATTTCTTCTATTTCAGGCATGTCATATATGGTTCCCTTGATGATGGGTTCCTCTTGTGTTGTACCAGATCCTGACCATTCAATATCTTTCTGTAGGAGGCCAAGGAAAAATTTCAGCAGCTGCAAAAGGTCATATCTATTCTTGGTGATGAGGAGAAACGAGCAGTTTATGACCAGACTGGTTGTGTTGATGATGCTGTAAGTGGTGATCCTACCTGTTGTTTTTGTATAATGTGTTTCCTACAGAGCTATATGGAGGTCTGGGCAGCTTGTATGGTAGACAAATCCTAACAATTTATGTTAATTGTGAGACCCAAAATCCAGTTTAGTCCCCAATTTGATTGTAATGGTAAATATTTGTTACATAAGATCTAATATTTTGCTTTTTTAATTCAATAAAATTCCAAAATAATATGAATAATTCTTTTGTCATACATTTATATATATCACATCTCGTTTTCATCATAAGGCTATCCTCTGAATTAGGACTTGTTGAGATTTAGCTCTACATTGCTGTTCTGTGTTAATGCATGCAGCAAAGGGAAAAGTTTAAGATAATCCCCTTTTCAGCCTCTCAACACTCATGCTTATCCACTGATTAACAGGATCTAGCGGGAGATGTCATCCAGAACTTGCAGACATTTTTCCGAGCCATGTACAAAAAGGTCAGTCTAAATGTCATCTTCTGCAGCTTTCCTGGTAACTATTTGATCATTCTTTAGACAGCATACTGAGCACTTGGATATCAATTGCAGGTCACGGAGTCTGATATTGAAGAGTTTGAAGCAAACTACAGGGGTTCTGATACGGAGCAAAAGGATTTGCTTGATCTTTACAAAAAAGTGAAGGGCAACATGGACAAGTAAATCTTGCCTACTGTGTTCTTTGGCAACTCAATTTTGTACTTGCCCATTCAATATCTGCTCTGAGGTTTGCCCATTCATTATATCTTTGGATTTATTCAGGCTTTTCTGCTGCATGATTTGCTCAGATCCAATGCTTGATTCTCATCGCTTCAAGGACATCATTGATGAGGCTATCTCTGCAGGTTTAGCTCTCTTTTCTAAGTGCTCCAAATCACTGTAACTTTAATGTTTTTAATTCAATGGAGTCATATTATTCAAATTATTCGTATTTCTTTTCTTTGCATGCTCAATCGTAGGAGACTTGAAGTCAACCAAAGCATACGAGAAATGGACCAAGAAAGTATCTAAAACAAAACCTCCTACAAGTCCATTAAGACAAAGAAAGAAGTCAGTCCCTTTCTTCTTTATTTCACAAGTCTTGGTTCAAATTTTCCTAGTTTTAAGTCGAGGTCCAAATATCAAATGCTTGTGAAAAAACACTTGCAGATCAAAGAAAGGCTCAGAAGATCTGTATGCAATAATTGCTCAACGACAAAATGAGAGGCGAGGCAAGGTCGATTCAATGTTCTCATCTCTTGTTCAAAGATACGGTGGAGGTGCACCAGTTCTGGAGCCAAGTGAAGAAGAATTTGAAGCTGCTCGGCAAAAACTCGAAAGCCAAAGAAATTCCAAAAGAAAATAACTGCAGCTCTGTAGCCATAAACCAGGTTTTCCCGTTGCTTCCCATCTTTTATGGTGCACTAGAATTTCTAGCTTCTCTTTATGAAGCACTGTATTTATGAATATGACTGCAGAAGGCAACTGTTTTATATATGAATTATTATATTAGTTATATGCTGCAAAGATGTGTCTACAGCCTCTTTGCTGCACTTGCATTTTATCGTGTTACATTGTTACCTACGCGGAAGTAGGCAAATTAACTTTAAAAAAAATACTAGAAGGCAGTTAAAGAAAGCTGGATATTTAGATATATTTATGAAAAAAGAAGTACGGGTGGTAGCATTGTCCATTTATTTGTGCTTTGGGCCATTGAAAGATATAGCTATGTATACATTTTTGCACAAGTTGAAGACTTCTAAGATAGATTCCTACAGGAAACATGCATTTTAGAATTTGCCAATTTGGACAAGTTTGAATGCGACCTCAGAAATTATACCCACTTACAATTTTGGACAAATCGAATAACGACCAGATTCCATCCCACTGGTTAAAATATGCTCTTCTATGTCTTCCATTCTTCCATGACACATAAATCACTCAACTCATCAGCTTTATATTTTTTTTTGTATATATTTATGCAACAAGATATTGATTTGCATGAACATACACTTGGGAATTGGGAGTTCAATTGCTTTTTGTTATTAGGGGAATCTAACCTACTCAATTATGGTTAGGAATGCTGGTGGAAAAAATAGAAAATTAGAAATAGAAAGGGGAGCAGGAATTGTCAACATGTTCTACCGACAGCTTTGAATTTCTCTCTCCCTCTCTCTCTCTCTCTCTCCCTCTCTCTCTCCCCCTCTCTCTCTCTCTACGTGGAATCGAGTTGTTCACCACCAAGCTTTTCGACGAGTTTCCCTGAAGGCGTTGTGGCCCACTTAGCATTAATTTATGATAATCTGTCTTCTCCAGAATAAGACATTTTACCTCAATTGATATGGTAGGCTGGACTGGACTGGGTTCCCTCATCCATTCATTATATTTCGCTATATTATAACTGTAATATTCTAAGTGGATAAATTATAATTTCAAAATATTTCAATTTAATACAACCAAGACATTGATTCACGTTGAGATATTGAGAAATAATAATTGTATATAATTACCTGACGGTGAAATAGAGGGATATATGGTAAGATGCTTGTGTAGAAATTCATGTTTGGTTGTCTGATTCTGTGCACGGTTGCAATTATTAACTAATACTCTTTTTGTCCATTTGGTTGTTTAATTCTGTGCATGGTTGCCATTATTAATCAATACTCTCTTTATCTATTAAAAAATATATATTATTTTAGGTGTTCATAAAAAGTATATAATTTTCTATTTTATTATATGACCATACACTATTATTTTATATATCAATTTTACAAATACCTTTTATTTACAAAAAAATCACACTTTTTTTTTACATAATGAGATTCTAAGCAATATCTTTTATCAACTAAAAATACATTTATCAATATTCACCAATATTTTTTTTAAAATATATATTCGTGAAATGTTGTATACTTCTCATGGACTGAGGAAGTTTTTGATTAAGATATATTAATTTCGATATGTATTAATTAATCTTTAATCTAACTTTATTATTAATTCTTAATTGAATATTTATTAATTATAATTATGATATATTTGTGGACGATATACGTGCCTCAATTGTTTGTTAGAAATAAGATGTGAGTGAAATTTCTGGTGGCTAAGAAATTAAGTTGGGATTGAGAGTACAAATACCCAATGCATTGATGAAAATTACGTACAAATAGGGTTAGGTAAGACAGTCAACAAATTCGTACAATCTAATTTCAATACGTTTGACATGGTATTTGCCTTATTAAATATGTGGGCCCTCAAAATATGCCTTCAATTTCCGAACCTAAATTTTCCACGCTGGCAAAATCTATAGATTAATTTGGCATAGAGAGGCTAAGGCAACATATCTACATCAATTTTATTGTATCGGATAAACACTAAGTTAGGGTTATGATTTTGAGACGCAATGTCTTTGTTATAATAAGATTTAATTAGTAATTTTGTATTATTTTTTTTTTATATTTGACTAATTTTAAAATTTATAGCATATTGTGTGTAGATTTTTTTACTCTCTGTTTATTAAGATTATAATAAAATTTGATTCTTTAATTTGAAAAATCAAATCAAATCTATTTCATTAATAGAACAAATCATGTTATTTTTAGTAGATAATTATATGAAGAAAATTCGATTTCTTTTTTTTTTTCAACCTAAAATCCTTTCATTTCATTTCTTTTCTTACCTTTATCCGTCAGATTCATTTCAATGTTGGTTAATTATGTTTAATAAATAGAAATACCTACATCAACTGTCATAGACTATCAAACTATAGGTTATTATTAAATTTATTATAGTGGCAATATCCTCATCAAACAAAACAAAACAAAAAAACTTACAAAAGAAAGAGAAGATAAGCTCACCACTTAAATATATAAGAATTATGGAGATAAGTATGTATTTTTTTATATAAAATTATTGAGTTATATTGAATTGCATAATTTTAGGAATTGATTGGTATTGTTAGTTAATTTATCTCTATCCAAAATATCATAACAATACATTAGTCAAACCATAAATATATAATTATAGAAAAAAAATTAAAGTATTATTGCATAAAGACATTATGTTAAAAAAAATTTCCAAAACATTATTGCATGATGTAATCTTGTGGATTATGTAAATTGTAAGATATTTTGATACATTTCTTTATTAACTATATGTAGTGAACCATATATGTTCGACAAGCTAGTTTTTTTATTTTTTTTGTTTTTTATTTTATTTTTTTAGAATAATCACAAGAATTCCAAATTATAAATAGCAAAAGTTAACCCCATTCACAATTAAGATATAATAAATATGTTCAACGTCAGTAGTTAATATGTCCTCTTAATTAGCATTTCCAGCTTGTATATCGAAAATAAATCTATTGAGTAATATGTTTTGATAATAAAAAACCATTAATGAAAATGGGAAAAACGTGATGGCATTAATATAGAATGGCTTATAATTTAGTGATTCCAAATACATTTATGAAGTGGAATTTATTTTTAGGTGGAGATGGTGACATCATAAATGTATTTGGTGTCTCTATATTATTTAACATAACATAAACATGATCATTGTTCTAATGATTTTATATTTCTTCTACCTCATACTCTCTCTCTCTCTCTACAAACACACACACGTGTGTGTGTTTTATGTGTGGCACACAATGTACAAAAAAAAAAAGTTAAGTCGTATGGGACAGCAAATATAACTTACTGGATGATAATGCTTCAGGAGATAATTTATTTATAATCCTAAACTTTCTTATATCATGCTAGTCAACAAAAACAATCATATTTATATGATTTTGGAATGGATCAAACTCATATTACGTGTAGGGTATCCTAATATTCCCTATCCTATATTAAAACAAAAGTGGTTGGACAAACAAAACATAATCAAATGTCCTAAATTCATGTAAATTTTTTTCTTTAGTTTGTCACATATCATTTTCGTAACAATTTATAACATGACACATGACTATAAAATTATAGTTGTAATAAAATTATTGACTGCGTGTTTCGATAAGATTGAAAAACAAAACATATTCTCTTTTATCTTTAGTTCTTTCTTTCTTTTATTATATTTGAATCTTGTAATAGTAAAATATATCCGTGATGAAACTTTTGACCATTTATTTCGACATGGTTGAAAGAGGTTCATCTTTTCTTTCTTTTCCCCCCCTTGATTAGTGGTACACTGTTTTAAGATGGTGATCTACAGATTCTGACCCTTCGTTTAATCTCATTTTTCTAGTTTATTCAAGGTAAATCAACTTTCTCCACAACCACACTATGCTTTTTCAGCTTTACTTAAGCCGCTTTTCCTCGCAATGAATTCTTTAATTTTCTACATTTGTGCCTCTAATTTCCTTCTTGAAACCGCCCCACTCTCTCTGTCTCTCTCTCTCACACACACACACACACTATGTTGTAGCCTGGTTCTGGTATCATAATTCTTTTTGTACAACGCCACAACTTCTTCTTTGAAGGCGTCTGAGATAGCTATAATTACACCCAATAAATTCAAGAACCAATTTTTGTGGAGGGGTCTTCTGCTTGAAGCTGCTGTTTTTATACACCCAAGATTTGCTTTTTTGGCTTGGTTGCTTACGGAGGTTTTGCTCTGAAGAATCTGGAAGTTTCTTCTGATTTGGAGCTAGGTGAGTTTATTAACCGATGAATTCTGGTTCAAGATTGAATCTTTAGCTGAAAATAGGGTGACCCATTTGGAGATTCTGGCTTTTGAAGGGCTTGATGGAGAGAGAAAACGACGTTTCAAAGTCGAAGATGGAAGATTATGAAGCAATAGAGCAGATTGGGAAGGGTGCTTTTGGAGCTGCATTTCTTGTGCTGCATAAAACTGAGAATAAGAAGTAAGAATTTATGCTTTTGAGCGCTTTTTAAGAGTCGGTGCATGCAGAAAAGTTTTCGATATTTCTCAAATTGTTTGGACCCTTGTAGGAATTTAGCTCAAGGGATGCTAACCTTGGCCTAGAAATTAGACTAACTTGTGTAATGTATCAATGACTGTTTATGAGATTAGGTGGAAATCAGACAGTTAACTCGTGTATTTTATTAGAAATTAGCATCTCTGAATTTTCATGAGTGGTTCTGTGACAAGAAATATATGGTGTTTATTGCTTAAGTTCATTATTGAGTTCTTGATTGATTAGTTTAGGAAGAAATTGCTGAATACAAGTATTTCATTGTGCAAATTAGCTCTCGTATATCCAAAATATACGAGCTAATTTAATGCATTGACAATACAAGTCTGTTATTGATTCTGAGTTGTGAAGTATTCTGGAACAGGACTAATTTGACGATGCTTGCTGATATAAGTTGGCATATATGTGGTGTTTTGTCATGAAAAATACTCTTACATATACGCTGGCGTTGTGATGTAATTAGTAATTGTTTCTACTATACCTCTCAGGTATGTTCTAAAGAAAATTCGTCTCTCTAAGCAGTCGGAGAAGGTCAAGAGCAAAGCATTCCAGGAGGTAAGCTTAAATATCTGTGTTGTTGGCTGTCTAGGAAAAATTCGTATTGTTATTGAATCTCCTTATGTTTAGGAATTAGAAAACATAATTCCTCATCTTGTTCGTTTCTACATGTTCACCTGAGTAGCAATTGTGATTATCATTATGCATTATTGATAAAAGTCCTCTTAGCTGTTGAAATTCTTATCCACTGTTTCCATAAGTCATGTAACCTATTTTTGTTTGGAATATGAATTGATCTATATGATGTGGTGAAGCCTTCCATTCGTTGGTTCTGGCTCCAGTATTGATGATTTTAGGCTAACTAAATTGTCGAATAACCTTGAAGAGATCAATGATTTTTACCAATTTGTACATCATATATAATGTATGCCCGTGTCTATTGCAGATGGAATTTATTGCAAAACTGAGCCATCCATATATAGTTGAATACAAAGATGCTTGGGTGGAAAAGGTATGATTCATATTAATTTGATATCCGCATTGAGAGTTGCCTCTATATATCATTTAGGGCTTTTAAAATGTCTGATATAACTGGCCTGTAACCAATGCTGAAGGTGACCTTTTGTTTTTGTTCTTTGCAGGGAAACTGTATCTGTATCCTGACCAACTATTGTGAATCAGGAAATATGTAAGTGCTTTAGCTGAACACGAACTTAGTCCTCCCCAAAAACCACTTCTGTAACTACAAATATTTTACTATGCCTTTTCCTAGTATGAAGGTGCATATGAAATTGTTGAATCTATCCCAATATTCTCTTATCTTTACGAATTCAATTTGCAGATCTGATGTAATAAGGAAGGCAAGACGGGCGTATTTCCCTGAGGAGGTAATCTGATTGATATCATCGTCAGAAGTCTCTCTTTTATCTACTTTAGCTAATTCATGCTGAGTTTCCAATTTTCTTGCTTATGCCCAGAAAATTTGCAAATGGATGACTCAGTTGTTATTAGCTATCGACTATCTTCATTCCAATCGTGTCCTTCATAGGAATCTCAAGGTTCAACACGTGCTCATCATTTTCAGTTGGCGTGTATTGTCTTGATTGATTTCTTACATGAATGGTTTTCTCGTTTCAGTTATCTAACATATTCGTGACAAAGGAAAATAACATTCGTCTCGGTAAGAAGGCCAAAGCAAATCGTATTCTCACCTAGAACCATCCTTTGTTCATTTCAATGATGTAATATACATATGTTTCCACCGATGTAATTCACAGGTGATTTCGGATTAGCTAAACTTCTCAACGGGGAAAGCCTAGCCTCATCGGTATGATGGCACCACAAATTTAAAGATATTATCACTCTATTATGTGAAATATTGGCTAATGATTTCTTTGCGCCAAACTAGGTTGTAGGAACCCCCAACTATATGTGTCCCGAGCTTCTCGCCAATGCACCGTATGGCTACAAATCAGACATATGGTCTCTAGGTAAATGAGTTAAGTCACGAGAATCTTTAAGTTCATTTCACCGCTTTTCATTTTCTGAAAATGCGGTGTTTCTTGTTACAGGGTGCTGTATGTTTGAGATTGCTGCACACCAACAAGCATTCAAAGCACCTGTAAGTTTAATCATTTCACATTGCAGCAAATATGTATACCCATATAGATACATTCTGAATTTGTAAAAATGAATGAAATAGGATATGAATGGACTCATCAACAAGATCAACAGATCTTTGATCTCACCAATGCCCATCATATACTCGTCAACTCTGTAAGTTTTTCTCAAAATTTGAAAATATTTATGCGCCGTCTTTAAAATTTATATTTTGCTAAATACAATATAATTATTTGGGCCCAGGAAACAAATTATAAAGAGTATGCTGAGGAAAAGTCCTGAACACAGGCCGACGGTAAAATCATTATTTTTCACTCACTTCTTTTGCTCGTAGTGGTAAATATCATACTAATCCGATTTTTACGCGCATCATAGGCTGCAGAGCTGTTAAGACACCCGCATTTGCAGCCATTTCTCCTTCGCTGTCAGAACCTGTCTACTGTTTTCCTCCCTGTGAAGTCTCCCTCTCCTGATGCTGCAAACGGGAGATCGAATAGGTCGTCACCCCGTAGCTCTGATGGCGGGAAAAGCCATCGAGAAAGAGAGGTGGATCTGAAACAGAGGGATCTGCTTCCTTTATTCGCAGAGAGTATTAGTACGCAGCATCCGACTTTACTAGAAGATGATGCCATGATAGAAGATCTACTTGAGACCAAGAGGGTCGACCCAACGAGCTACTCTGGGAAGAAGTCTCCCGACTGTGAGGACTCAAAGAGTGGGGACACGAGCGAGACGACTGATCACAACAATCACAAGTCTTCATCGCATCAAGAGAGCATCTACATGATGGACGCTTTGGAGAGACTGGCAAAGGCGCTGCGGGAGGAGCACGAGGAGCATTCTCTCAGAAAGATTACGAAGTTAGGGAAAGCTAACGAAGAAAGTGGGAATACGGAAACGAAGGTGGAGATATCTTCTCTTGATGAAAACGGCCCCTCAACCGATGAAAAGGTGAGATCTGAAGTTGACGAAGAACCAAGAAGCTCGTCCCATGTAGATGAAAGCGCTGGTGAATGTTCTGAAGTTTCCTCAGATAAGGATCACGTGAGGATCAAGGATGATGTCGTAGTTGAATCGAGGCAAATGGGGCAAATGGAGAAAGAAACGAGAGACAGGCCGTTGTTGAATAGCCATGAAGATAGAGCTGATGAGGATCCAGTGAAGATCAGAGATGATATCTCGACTACTCCAAGAGCAACCAAGAAAGCCACAGGCGACGATCTACTGTTGAATACACGGACTGCCACTAGCAGCGACGGTGGCGACAGCAAGCATGAAAATCCAGGCGAACATAGAGCTCATGCTTTGGAATCATTGCTTGAACTGTGTGCGCGTTTGCTCAAAGAGCGTAAGTTCGACGAGCTCTCGGGCGTGCTGAAGGCCTTCGGGGAAGATGCCGTCTCTTCTCGGGAGACGGCGATCTGGCTCACGAAAAGCTTAATGAATGCCCAGAAACAGGCTGAGAACTCCTAGTTCAAGAATTTGGACATGGTTTATATAGTGTTCAATTTCTAGTGTTTTATTGTAAAAATCAAGGTTGTGCTTTTGGTGGCGTGCATGTATAATTTGTTTGCTAAAAGAGTGTGATTGGGTTCTAAAGGTTGAATCTGCAGAGGAAACAAAGTTAGTTTGATTTTCCTTTTTTCTTCATTTGGTCAAGGCTAATATAATTGAAATAGGAAACCATCAAAATGTTGGAAGCTTTGTATTTTTTGTTTGCAAGTTTTGTAATATATTTGAGCTTGAGGATGACAAGACAAGAGTTTCTTTTTTCTTCTTCTTAACTATCAGTGAATTTGTATTTTATTTTAGAAAAAAGATAAATATACATAAATTGTATATACATAATATTTCTAAATTTTAAATTAATTGAACCAATTTTATTTAAATTTATTTTCTTATTTAAGCTGCACCCATTATATTTTTAAAGATATTGAAAAATTGATTTGATAGATCCTCTAAACACAGCGACAAAGATAACGTATAGACTAAAATTTTAGTCGGCTGTATGCATTCATATATGATGTGGAATTTAATTTCTGTTGAATTTCGACAAGTTATACATTACTAGACCCGTATAATGTCCAAATTGTAATTGGATATGAGACATATATGAGTCTATGAATTGTACACAGATCGACGTGCGTACGTGAAATTTTCTCCGTTATAATATTTATTTCTTTATTAATAATATTTACTTTGTAACATTCATGTTGTTATTGAGACAAATAACCAATTCTTATAGCAACTTATATTTCTAAATTAAAATAAGTTGGAAAATTAGCGGTATTATTATACAGGTGATTGCTAATTTCTTAGCAATAAAATACCGCAACTAACAGGGTGCAATTGTAGATATATAACAAGCAAAGTATCGTATCCACATGGACTGAAAAATAAAAACACAACAAGCAATTATCATAGAAACCTCACTATTCTCCAAGAAAAGAAATCGAGTTTGATTTTTTTTCTCTAAACTCTACACTGATGATTAAATAAAACAAAAGAAATTAAATCAGATAAAAATAATGAAAAAACACCGATCCTAGAGAATGAAATAATTACTTAAACCCATGCAAATTAACCTATTGACTCAATTATCAAATTTCAAATAAAATCAAATGGGAGATAACTAACATAACCATATCATCTCTCACGAGCAGTCTATTATAGCAGATTAATATAATTCTTATCTCCGTTAGGATTCAAGAAACTATACTAACTCCCAAAAATTCACTGAAAATAGCTTCATATGATCCACCTATCTCCAGTAGGACTCAAGGCTTATTATGTTATGACTTTCTAAAGTCGATTAAACAATTATCACCGATAGATATCAAACTGAATAACTATCATGTATTAATATTGATCATATATCTCAACACAAGGATTAAACACCATGAATCATAAATCATAGAATGATAAAAAAAAATTGGTATCAACAGAAAAAATTAAATTAATCAAACTAAATATTCAAATTCTAAAATCATATAAAACTTTAGCTACTCATAATTAAATCTAAATAACATATAATTAAAAAAACATAAAAGAAATAAATAAATCAACAAAATCCGAAGAAGAAACCACAATGAATAATTGAAGTTTGAATCATAATCTTGCAGAAAAAAAATAAATCTAACTCTAAAGTAGAGAAATCTAAATAAAATCAAATCTAAAAACTCTAAAGATGTAAAATGTGCAAAATGTGTAATTGTGTAAATGTGTATTTCGTACAAAGTTTTAAAGGAGTATTTATAGGTGAGCATTAGATTTGAAAGGCTCCATATAGATAAGGATGAGGAAATAAGACGCACTCCAATTAGAAAATCCTCATTAAATTCGTGTAGGAATTTTCAGTATATGGCGTTGTTTTTGTTTTGGTCTGTTCTCACTCATTTGAAACTTGATTTTCGATCTGTATTCGCTTACAAACTCGTATTGAGGTGGACTTAAATCCTATCCAACCCAAACACATTAAATCCTCGACCCATTTTCTCTCATTTTTGTTCTTCAAGTTCCTTGTGACATCAGCTGCTCCAAAACTTCAAATTACTCCAAACATGTGAAACTATACTCAAATGTGACATCTTCGTATAATAATGAAATTGAACCAAAAGACATCACATAAGAACATAATCAAACACATATATGCAAAAAAGCTCATAAATTGTGCAAGGTTTGAGATGAGAATGAGTACTAACTAATTTTAGTCGAATTTAAGATGGGTACGAGTATATTTAGACGGGGTCCAATGAATAAATTCTTATCTCATCATTTTGCTTCTTTACCGTGCTCTGTTATAGTCAACAACTCAAAGTGATTGAATCCTAGCCAAATATGAAATTGCTTTTTAAATTTCTATTTATGACTTATATAAATAAGAACTAGACGTATTATCTGGATATAATATTATTTGCCTGTAAGTTACTGCAATTTCACCACTTTTTGGTTTTACATACCAATTTTCAAATCTTTCTGTAAATTACTCAACTGATGATTTAATCTGATTTTGTAATCATAGAGGATTCTGGTTAATGTTTGTGCTGACATGCATGGATAGCAGGAAAATTGACGTGGTATATATCATCTGATATGGCACAATTAAACGCTTGGCTAGCTATTTTATTAAAAAATTTGAAATTGTTTTCTTCTATATTTGTCATGCGTCGGATCCCTTTCTCAGTCACTCACTCATTGTGTAGAATCCCCTATCATTTTACCCTCTCCACTTTCTCTCTTTCTCGCTTTCTCACCTGCTGCTATAAATCCCACATTCTATATTCTCTCTGTTATGCTCTCTAAATTGAAATAATAACTACTACAATTTCAGCTTGAAAACGACATTGTTCTCATAATTATAATCAACACCGTTTCATTTATTGGCCTATTATGCTAGGGTTGCAAAATAGATGAAACCAATAGTTGAATAATTTACAAGCATATTTTAAAATTAGTATGCAAATCCAAAAAGTGGTGAAAGTTCAGTAATTTATAGGCATTTATCATATAAAAAATGTTCACATCTAATTGATTTTAGAATATATTATTAAATAACATCGTCAAATAATTTCTATTGAATTTCAACGGATTACATGCTAGTATAGATTAATCCATAATCGACAAATGTGATGATTGATATAGTGAGAATTATTATGAAGAGTATTTTCTTAGATAAACTATCAATATCATTATTGATTATAAGATATAAATAAATTTTGATATGTTACCAATTCGCTACTATAAATAAAGAGGCAAGACGTCCCATCCCGACACTTACAACCTATCTGTTTCTTTTGCCATTTTGATTGAAATAATTATTGTACATTACGTATTTAGCTAGATTAATGCATATTAAGTGTATGATGATACATAGAGAGTATGGACATAAAATTGCATATAATTGCATTTTTTTTAATAAGATACACTCGCACCGTAGCAATTAGGGATAATCAGGCTCGAACTGATGAGTTCCACCACGTCAAAATGACACTCTACCAGTGTGCAATTTGGGTGACGGTTGTGGGTTCATAAAATAAAATATTAGCAAGAATTTATACATTATTGAAATTAAAGCTTTGATTGAGATATACAACCTATGCCATTTCCTTTCACATTTATGTGGATCCCATATAAAATAATATAAACCTTAAAACAGAAGGCAAATAATTGAAGGAACTTAAAAAAAAATACCAGTATATAAATTGGGACAATTCCACAACATATCACACCACAATCACAATTCATAGAAAAAACATTCATTTTTCTCTTATATTGCCACATTATACTAAAATGGCAAAATTTGGTAAGTCTACCTTCCTGTGCATTCCTCTAATTTTGGCCTTCGTGACCGTAATTTTGTCAGCGGCGGCAGCGCAAGATGCTGCACCGGCGCCAATACCGGAGGAGGTTGCAGGGAACGGCTCTCAACCTGTAATTTCCTATTTACTTACATTTTCCCCGATTTTATTTTTCTTTTTAACTACATTGTTTCAGTAAAATCAAGTATGATTTGAAGACCGAGTGTTGATATATGAGGCTTGTAAGGTGTAATACATACTATTTCTTAATGAGTGTGTTTTGTACATTGTTTAATTATTATATTGTCACGTTTTGAAAAACTATTGTTACCTTCTGTGATGCACGAGCTTCTAATTTGCTTTATTTTATTAGTTGTGAATTAATTATTTGAGATGAGAAATTATTTTATTACATTAATGTTTAATAATGATAGATGTGCATAACAACAATTTAAGTATAGAACAAAAAACTTATAAATTTAGTAAGTTTGGAAAAAAAATCTAATGCACATGTGCATGTTTATGATAAAATATTATCATTATTCAAATTAAAGTATTTATATTTTCAAAAATATTTGACACTTTCAATAACAACAAATTAATAGGATCTAGTGTTTAGGGAGAAAGAGATAGAGAGTATTGACATATAGGTTGCATTAATTGTAGGGGGTGCAAATTCAAAGTTATGATTGAATTTATTTGTTAAAATCATTACATTAGTTTCCTAAATATTTAGAAGTTTATGACCTTTAACAAAAAAACATATTAGCGATTGCTTAAATTGGTTGTTATAAATTTAATTGTGCGACCATATTAAAAAATTTGTGATCTTAATGCAGCCATGTCTATTTTTATGAATATTTGTTATTATTTTTTCGCACTCGATTATGTGTAGTAATAAAAATACATTATTTATTAATATTATATTAATAATACATAATAAATAATGAAAGAATGAAATACTCAAGATGTACGAATTATACTATTTTTATAATTTTAATTTGTTTGGAATTTGTTTTGGTCATAAATATTTCTTCTTCTTTTTCAATTTTAATTTACAATATAGGCTTGAACACTAAATGAAGAAAACTTCAACTACTAAATAGTAAAAAATAATATTTTCGAATCAATATACAATTATCTTAATTGATATTAATATAAATCTCTATATGTTCTGTGTTAATAAAATTTCTCCTTCTCTACACATGCAACTATACCCTTGGCTGCCATTTTAAGTAGAGGTATATAGTTGGAGCGAGAATTCTTGATCCCATAATTATGCACTCTTTTCAATGCATTAAATGAAAAGTTAATCAAGAGGTCGTCTTCCCTAAACCAATATCTTAGCCGATATTTTGTGTAACAACATATAGTATTCACATTACAACTGCTATAAAAACTAACTTTAGTAAACACACATAAGACGAGGTTTTCTTCTAATAGTTGATCCCATTACACACCTTTCTGAACTATAATACGAAAAATCAAGAGGTCGTCTTTCCTAAATGACACTCTATTTACAAGACATTCATACTGCCCTATTTAAGATTACGAACCAAGCACAAAACAAGGCTTTTCCATGAATGATCTCTATCAAGAAGCAGAGCCTTTAGATTCTTGAATATCAAGCTGATGCTCTGCAACCAGTATGCAAGAATCTCTCTCCAAGTTGGATCCGGAGCTCCGAACCTTTAGCGGGTCGGATCTCGGTGCATTTAGCAAGTCAGTTGAGCACTGCACATCTGGTGCGATTCCAACCTGATCTATGTCATGAAGTGCAGGAGACAAATACTTAGCTACTGTAATGAAAAGGGCTGATCCATCATGCAGCTCTGTCACACTCTGCAATAAAAAGATTAAATTTTTCTCGAGTTATTGGGGTGAATACAAGGCAAGAAGATGGAGCTTCAACAACTTATTTTGTGATGTTTTACTTGTATTTTTCCTTTGCCGAAGGTTCTCTGTCCAATGAGGGTGGCTCGCCCGTTGTCATGGAGCGCTCCTGCAAGAATCTCACTAGCACTTGCGCTCCCTTCATTCACCTTTATTTATTTATTTATTTTTTTTGAAAGAAAAAAGGAAACAGTTAGGTAACATTGGCGAAGGGATGTGAATAAACGAGTCAAACTTGAACTTACAAGGACGACGAGGGGATCGTGTGTTATGGCATGGCCGTCTATCATGTTGATAGGCAGCATGTTCCCCTCTCTGTCGATGGTGTTCACTAGCGTCTCCGTCCCCTCTAGCCATATCTGTGCAACATCAAGTCCTGCTTTCACTAATCCACCCTAGAGACAGCGAGATGACCATCATTAGTCCTAACTAAACCATTAAAAAATGAAAATTTAAAGGCTCAAACAAGAAAGACAGACTTACTGGATTGTTTCTTAGATCCAAAATGTATGATTGCACACCTTGATTCTCCATGTCATAAACTGTGTTTTCCATCTCCATTGCAGCAGTCTATCATTTTCTTGAGAATTTAATAAACCAACTCCATTTGAAAAGAAAAAATAGGCTAAAGAGAAACACCACATATAAAAATACCTGAGAAAAAGTTGACAGCTTTACATATCCAGTTTTTGATACATGACCATCAGGTGCTCTGTGGAGAATGATAGCGCTAGAAACGGGTGAAAGGTTGATCACTTCGCGAGGCATTCTAACCTATAAAAGTTAAAAAAGTTTACGCGATATTAGGGGAATGCTGGCCAAAAAGCTGCATATTTGATGTTGGTATTCTGGAATACCTATACTGGATCTATACCTCTCTAATACAAGGACTCCCCAACTCATCAAACTGGCAAAAACACGAAGAACAGAATCGCATTTAGATGAAGCTGTACTTGCAAGATTTCTAAATTTTTTTATTGCAGAACATGAACAAATTTTCTTGGTTTGGAATGCTCACACTGTGAACTTTTACTGTGACAGTTGTTCCAACGCGTCCCCTTAGTTTCTGTGCAGCTGCTTCGCTGGCCACCCCGTCGAGTCTTTCACCTGAAACAATACAATGGTAGATCTTATACATGTAGTTTACTGTATAATGTGTGACATAATCTACCTGAACTGAATTTGTGTTTTGGTGTATGAGGGCGTTGGGTTATTTATTTTAATGTCAAGTGTGTGTTTCGAGCTCACAGATCAAGAAAGGAGAAAAACGCAGCATTTCTGAAATTTTACTCAAGTTTCATGCATATGATTTTTTGAGAGTTAGTGGTTCAGTACCGTTTATTTCCATTAGCTCGTCTCCTTCATGTATACCAGCACGTGCAGCCGGGCTATTCTCTATGCATGACAGAACAACCTTGAATAGAGACAACAGAGATAGAGCAACAGATGTATGTCTCAGTTACAGCCTACTAATGGTGGCATTTAGCATAAAAGATAATCTTGGTTTCAAATTCTTGATTATGGGAGATATTTGGTAACTTCAGACAATCTACATGAACATTCCTTTTTCCACCCTTCCGGACTTATGGAAACGCATACGATCAACTCAACTCGTTTGTGATCTCAACGTACCAGATGCCCGGTCTTTGGCTCAGCATTGATGAATAAGCCAACACCCTGCAAATTTCCATCGCTTCCTATTCTAAAACTTTGATATTCCTGCGAATCATCATGTCAAAATGAAATGATAAAAGGGATAGTAATGTGGCCATTCATGGAGTCTATTTGTTGCACGACAGATAACAATCTTTTTGCAGAGTTTTGAATACCTTAGGACTGATTATGCGTGTGAAGGGATCACCGAGAGTGGAAAGCATGCCTTTGATTTTGTTGTATGCAGCATCTTCTGACCTCAGTGGAAACATTTCCACCATCGTCTGCTGCAGTTTCAAGTCCCAATCTGTAAATAGTTCTCTTCAAATTACATCCCCTTTTTGGAAAGAAAGGATTCTAAGCCATTAAACCTAAGATATTCAACACTACATATCTTTCACCTCCTCACCTTAAACTAATGGCACAAATTCAACTAGAACACCAGAAGCATCAGCTGGTAACACCTTCTCTCTCTCTCTCTCTCTCTCTCCCTCCTAGTACAATTATCAAACAAAAGGAACTGAAAAGGGCCTTTGTCTACTTACCTTGATGATTGAAAGTTGGATCTATGAAGGTCTCTCTAATCAAGCCCCATGCTTCAACAAGAGTTCTCTGAACTGTATTCACCTACTCAAACAACCTCAACCAAGTAAGAACCAAATCCACACCAACATTTTCTGCAAAACGACAAATCATTAATCTTCTTCAAGCGTCATACACAAATACTACTATCAATTCAAAATCAAACTAGCCTAATTAGACTACATTAAGACATAAACACTTATCAAAACGCTAAACTCCAAGATCTCGATCACCTCACGAGTGTGAGAAACAGGAAACGCCACCGTGAGAGACTCCGCCAACGCAGGCGAATAGCAGCACAAGGAAGCTGCAGCGGCGAAACCAAGCACTCCTCTTCCAACCCTTTTCACCAAATCCTCATTTTCTGCTAGAAAGTTCCCATTCTCCGATTCCAAACTGCCACTTTTCTTGTCCGGACATCGAACGCTTCTCACTCTAAGATTCTTGGGTGGAGATCGGCAAGAGAAGAAGTGTTTCGAGGTGGGTTTTGATGTAAATTTGGACAGAGTGGAGAGGGTGCAGTCAAGACTCGAGTTGAGGGCCTCCATTTTCATGGGAGATTCTGCTTGATGCAAGAATTTCTTGCTGTGGTGAGATCAAAACAGCCCCCTAAAAGAGTTGGAAATATTGGAGGGAGACGGTTATGATTTTGGTTTCTTGATTCTTGAAGGGGTTGGCGGCCCACATGAATCTTGAGGTCTGTGGTGGTTAAGTTAGTTGCGTGTCTCCGAGTATCTTTGGAGAAACTGACAATCAATAATAGAACTCGTTTTATTTATTTATTCTAGGTTTCGTCTATTTCGATGTTAAATTATGCAATTTGTCGTTGTATGAAAGTGAATTACGCTAAAATTAATACAGTAATTTTTTATCTTTTAGTATATATAAGTTTATTTGTTATTGATGTGACTGATCCTTTATAAAGATAGGTGGTTAAATCGGAACCGGCAGTTTCGGTTTTGAAATCGGAACCGTCATTCACGCTTAAACTGGAACTGGATTTTTTGCTTCATCGCATTTTTCTGTGTTCTAGTGTGATTTCACTAGTTATTCTTTCTTTCTTGTGATGAAATTTATATTTTAGTTGATGGAGACCAAACCCCCTTCATGTCCTGAAAAAGAGAATATTAATGAATACGAGGTTAATTATTTTGTTCAATTTAAATGAAAAGGCTGTCGCGCGATATATCCGGACCAAATAACGATTATCAAAGCCCAATTTGTTTACTAGGCCCAGAAGTAGGCTTCTTAGAATTGTTAAATCAGAACCATAATCAAATCAAGCTTATTGAAGGAAATCTCATCATGAACGAGAGAATTTTCGCTTATATGAGATGCTATCTATTTATAGAAACCAATAATCAACTATCAAATTATTATAAATATTACACGTTGGTGGAAACATGATTTATATACTAAGAAATTCATTTTGCATACTTATCTAAGGAGGCGAATTCATTATTTAAATAGTTTTCTATAGTCAAAAAGCAAAATTCAACGTGCTTCCACTTGATAAAAGCACATATTTGGAATTAGGGATGCCTACGGTTTCGTAACCGCCAGTTCTGGTTCCGAGGACATCAGAACTGTAACCAAATCGCTAAGGAAATTGCCGGTTTCGGTTTGGAATTGGAAATCGCCGATTCCTATTTCGAACCGCCGGTTTCTGGCTGATTTTCGGCAGTTTCTGTTCCGATTCCGATTTCCGATTTTGGTGTTTTTGTTTTTAATTCAAGTTGATTAAAATCTAAAATCGAATATGATTATAAGTAGATCAATAATTAATAAATTACAGTAATGATTAATGAATAAGAGAAATTATGTAACAACACACCCAATTATTTGAAAACACTTGATCAAGCACATTCTAATTGGATTTTTGGGGCAGTTGTTAACTTACTGAGTTTTTTAATACTGCAGTAATATTTAGAATGTGTTCGACCAAGTGTTTTTAGAGAACTGTGAATTATTGTTAACACAATAGTAGTGACCTAGAATGAGGATGATGGAGGTAGAGATGAGAAAATTTGAATTTGAATTTTGAAATAAATAAATAAAATGAGTAGTAAAAATTTGAATTTGAATATGAATTTTGAAATTACAAAAAAATGAGTATGAAAAATTTGAATTTGAATTTGAATTTTGATTTTGATTTTTTTAAAGAAAAACCGCCGGTTTTGCAGCAGATTCCGGTGGTTTTCGTCTGAAATGTCAGATCTAGCCCTACCCCACTATACCTAGCCTACAATGACTGAAACTGTCGGTTTAACCGCCGAAACCGACGGTTCTGGCTTCAAATTTTCGGAACCGTAACCGAACTGCCGGAACCGAATTTTCGATTTCGGTTTAGCTGTTTCCGGTGGATTCAGTTCAAAATTGAATCGGCGGTTCCGATTTTGATTAAAACCGTCGATTCTAAAAATACCGGGCATTTGTATTTGGAATGTCATATTGATAGTAACTACTACTTCCAGAACCGCCGATTCCAAAAAAATCAGGCATCCGTACTTGAAATATCATATTAATAGTAACTATTACTTCCAACATATTATCATATATATACATAGGAAAATCTGTTTGTGTATGTCACACACGTAACATCATATATAGGAAGAAACAAACAAACAAAACATTATGGGAAGAAAAGATAAACCTTGTACTAACCATCATTACCTTTATTAAGAAAAAAATTGAAAAAGAAGAGGTAGTCATGCAATGTAAGTGCATTTACCAACATCCTTAAAGCTATTGAGCGAAAAAGAGAAGTAAAAAGCAACTGATTACTATAGAATTAAAGTTCACATATATGCAAACAACACACAGCTCCAAATTTGCAATTTACAATTAAGTTAAATTAATGAAAATCACGGCCATGTATTCATATGCCACTTTGTTATTCTCACTCTACTATAGATATATTTATATCAAATTATAAGTAATGTCGTCAAGGCATAAGTAGAAAAAGAAATATCGTGAATTTTTAAAATTTCGAGTTTGAGATTTCAAAAGAAAATTGATTTGTGTAATTGTGTGGGCTAATACCCCCTCTTTCTTACTGGCTCTGCCACTGATTTACCGCTACACGTTAAGTGTACATATTCGTGTCACAATAATATCATATCTAAATATTGATTGTGTCAATAAAATAAGATACGAGAATAAAACACCAACGAAAAACGGGGAATAGTGGGCTAAGAATCAAGATTCTGACCCTGTGAATGTTAGCATTAAAAGTGCTATCTGAAAGTGTCTCAGCAGTACAACTGACAAAGGGGATTATGTGCAAAAAAATGATAGAAATTCTCTCAATATTAAGTATGGGCACATTGCATGGGCAATTATATGATAAACAGAATGGAATAACGGGGTAAAAAGAGACAGCCTTTTCCAAGAATGTGAAGGAGATGAATCTCACAACTCCACTAAATTTAAATCTCATTCTCATGCATTTAATTTAAATAACTGTCTGTCACCATTTTTATGGATCAAGTGCTCTTTCTTTTGTATATTTCTAAACTTGTTCATAATTAGTTTTAAAAAATACTTCATCATTCCGCCATTAAAAGTCTCATTTTGCCATTTTAGTACACCCGTCATTACATGTCCCATTTGCTTTTTACTATTTTTTGTAAGTAGGTCCCACGATCCACTAACTCATTCTATTCCCATTCAATTCTAAAACTAATATATAAAAGTGGGACTCACATTCCACTAACTTTTTTCACTCGCATTACCTTACATTTCTTAAAACTCGTATAATTTTCAAATGGGCCACCTATTGACGGACGGAGAGAGTATAATTTATTAGGGTAATCTATTTTATTCAACAATATCATTACACAATCAGAATTTTGAAGAAAATGTTTCAAACTATATATATTAATTGAACTTTTTCTTAGTTAAACATAGGTGACATATATAATCCAGATCCCAGTAGATATATAAGGGGGAAAAGGAGGCTCCTACTAAGAAACTGGTGAAAGTGCTCTTTTGTGAAAAGGAAAAGTTTCTCCTTTAATTTTTTCTGAACTTTGGTGATTTTTCGATTTTTTATAATCATATACTTTATATTTATAAGACTCACAGAAAGCTGTCATGCTGCTAGTTATCATGGTCCACCAAAAGTTTCATTAAATAAGTTAATAAAGTAATTGTGATCGAGATAACAAATAAAATTCCTAATGATTGTAATTTTATTGTTAGCTCTAGTGCTTATGTTCACTTTCATAATGATTTTTCATATTTTTTAGTATTAGTTAGATATTCTTATCATTATTTAGATCACATACGACAATATTAAGCAACAAATGGAGACTGTTAATTATTATTATTTGGGTTAATAGCGCGCAATATTAACTGAAACTTAGACTTTTTATAACTCTTTGGTAAATTAACATAAAAAAATGATGACCACTTAAATAGGTATGTATGTAGGTGAGATTATATAAGATAACAAATCATATGAAGTCTACATATGATGAAAGACTTATTAAGTTTCATATTATATATATCGAGTTGCAATTAGATTAGAATTAATTTTTATTATAGAACTAAGACCATATTTTGGCAGTCCAATTTAAGGATTCAACGGATATTTATCTCGCCACGTGACATTATTAATATAATTATTAATTCCGTTAAGGTCAGTTAGTAAATCAATAATTTTCGATTTTGGTAATTTCCTTATTTTATGGTAAGTGAATCATTTAATATGGAATTTCCGGTTATGGTCTTATCCGTGATTTATGTAAGGAGATTTATTCATCAAATCTTTACAGTTATAGTCATATTATAGAGATTATGGCGTCGTTCTATGATAACGAGGATTGACGAACGTTATGATGACGTGCATTACGTTATACACTGATATAATTATTGTAATATGATTGATGATTTAAATATGCATTTGCATGTACAACAATCATTTTATATATTAAATGTCATTACATAGCTTACGATGAATCATCACAACAAACTAAAAATATCATTATACATTATATATATAATCATCATACACAATCAATTAAGATTTTGTGATATTTTCAGAAGAGTTATTTTGTGATAATGTTATGGTGACGTACATTATGTTATACAATGATATAATTATTGTAATATGATGAAGGTAAAAATAGGATTGAAGATTTAGATATGCATTCGCATGTACAACAACCATTTTATATATTAAATAACATTACATAGCTTACGATGAATCATCATAACAAACTAAAAATATCATTATACATTATATCTATAATCATCATACACAATCAGTTAAGATTTTATAATATTTTCATAAGAGTTATTTTTGTTATATTTAGTGGAGTAATGATTTTCGTGTTTTTAGTAAGTGAATTATTTAATATGGTATTTGCGATTATGGTATTATCCGTGATTTATGGAAGGAGATTTATTCATCAAATCGCTAACTACCAAAAATAAATTCCGCTCAAATTTTGTTTTTTACTTTTTTGTCCCTCTAATGACATTTCCATAATATTATAATGACACACGTTTTTCTAATAATTTGGGCCGTTATTTTTTTAATCCAATGGTTATATTTCAATTTTAGTTATATATATAAAGGATAATTTTGAGTATAGTGCGACCATATATGTGGTGTATTTTCTAATCAACAATTGATCAAATATATTACTGCTGTTATTAGTATTCATATATATACTTAATATTATTATTTCTCTTTTTCAAAGGTTAATCATGAGTCAAAAAATGGTTTTTGCCCTTTACCTCTTTATCTTTTCTCCAACGGGGCCTATGATGAACTAAAGGTGTCTTTCATGAATTATGCTACGGGGCATTTTTGATATTTCATGTACAGTTAATGCCTTAATTATTGCTTATTATATATGACGTGTCAACTAGCAAATATCTAGTCATAGTATTTACGATGTTAGAAAAAAATTTCCAGAGCATACCCAAAAAAAAAAAATATATTATTAGTATTATTTAACTACATATTTCTTCCCATCACAGAGCCAAATAGAAAATAAAAAAAATTAAGAAATATTTCTATCCATGAATTTTTAATTATTATATACATGTTGGACAGGATATGAACACGCCCAATTCAAACTTCCTACCTATGCTTCTATACACAACAATATTTGTAACATCAAATTCAAAACATTGAAAAAGGAACTCTATGTCATATTGTATATATGCACCCGTGCGTGTATCAAGGCACATATCCGACACACCACACGTGTGTAAGTTCACACACACACGCTTACAAAAACAAATATATACATACATATATTATATTTTCTGTGGGGGTTGAGCTTTATATATTTCTTGGGATTGAGTTAAATTAAATAATAGGGTAATTATATTTTAGAGGGTGTGAGGGGACAAAGCTGTCTCCTTTGTAGAGGAATATGAATACAGAGATAGGATAAAACATATACGCATAATTCCTTCTTGTTCGGATTCTTGGTCTCCCTGCATTCTTTCCCATGTACATTTTTTTATGCCAACACAAATACACACACACACACACACAATCTTATACATGGGAAAAGATCATGGCCTTGAGGAAAATAGAGAAATGCTCATTGGGATTTTAAGACATCAAGAAAATACAAAAAGCATAAGACGTTGAGAATATTAATTAGGTCGCCACAGAGAGAGAGAGAGAGAGAGAGAGAGAGAGAGAGAGAGAGAGAGAGAGAGAGAGAGACTTTACACTAAAGAGTAAAAAAAGAAGATGAGCAATGGGAAAGGAAATGCAAATTTAATTTGGGGTAGATGATTATAATTAATGTAAACTAAATTAATTGTTTCATGAGAGTTTCTTTTGACCCAACATAAAGAGAAAATGAAGAAAAGGGTCGTCGGTCCATTCCAAACAGTGCTCAGATAAAAGACTGGAATGCAAGGATAGCTAGTGCTTTTAACTTAGGCCAAAACAATATCCTAGATATATACACATTATGTTCAATCAGAAAACTGAATAACAAGTCGACATAAATATATATATATATATATTATGGTGCAGTAACTCGATTGATGCACACAGCACTCAAAAGGGTCAATGGTTTTACACCGTGGTACCTTCTCTTGTCTCGACGAAAAAATATATATAATCTTTTATTTTCTTCGTACCAGTAATACATACGACAAAACATGCTCCAGATCATCGAACCATTTCCATCAAAATTATGATTATACGAATGATATAATTAATCCACTTGGATTTCCGAGAATATCATATCCATGCTCGGCCTGTCCTTTCGACGGGCCGGGCCGGGCTGCTATTTTTATTTTCTCTTATTTGAGAAAGTATAATATCCCCAAGCAAGATGCATTTGTGATTGTTTGTGTGAGAGAGAGATAGAGAGCAGTCAAAAGAGTCATTGATATGTCGTTTCAATCTACAGTTCCGTTTTTCTAAACTTCATTTATATTGTATGGGCCATCTGTTGGGGGCTACAGTGTTTTTGTTGGAGGCCATTACATATGACCTAAACAAATACAAACTTTGGCTCCACAATATTTAAAGTTGTCTGAACTAGCCTCTTTTCTTCACATTAATATGCCCATGCTCACTTTCTCTCTCATCATTTTCATAGCTCCCACCAACATCCATTTAATGGCACTGTTATTTAATGTAGCACAGTTGATCCTCATTGCAGAATTAAATAGCAAAACATGACTTACATTCTAAATAAATACTCTCAACTATAGTTGAAAGTTATAAGAATGTAACAGTATATGGCCCCTCTTTGTAACTAGTATACTGCAAAACAAATTTATGTTGTTTTTCTTTATCAAATCTGGGTAGCCATGAAAAACTAATTTCATGTACACTGATATACTTTCCCCAAAGTATATATGTTTTGTTGTTCCGTCTTATCTTTCTCGTTTAACTCCATCTGAACTTAAACACCACATTAAACGTTAAATCTACCTGCATATCTCAAACTCTCTTAAGATCAAACTCATCAAAACATGACTCTCTCTCTCTCTCTCTCTCACTCATCACACACTCACACATAAAGAAAGAGAGAGAGAGAGAAACCCAGATAGAGTTGGCTAATCATTTGGTTTGCATTATTTTAAAGGTAGTGAATCTGAAATGGTATATGTTCCATCCATGACCAG
>JAYDZE010571525.1:0-11827 GCA_034509125.1 Monilaria moniliformis
ATCAATTACGATCGAACCACGTAAAAATCTTCGTGTCATTACTTACAAATTCCTAACCCATATCCGACTTTGATAAATCCGCGAAAATAAGATCGATCACTATATATTCCAACACTCTCAACATGATTTACAATTCTAACTCGCCCTAAACTCTTATACTAGTACTTGCTCATTATGCGTAGCTATTCAAAATCTATTAAGAAATATATACTTGTACACGTCTCTAACCCTATTATAAGTGATTTTGCTATCCGTTCTCATTTCTACACCATATAATAATACTCATTAATTTTTCAAACATGTTTAAATTTATAATATATATATATATATATATATAATATATTATCAAATAAATTAAAATTCTAACAATAATTGGTTATCCTCTCAACAAAATATTAAAAATACACATAGCAAACAACAATAATAATTTTCTTAAATAACGCAAGATTAAAAACTAAATCAAAAGTGTTTGTTTGGAAAATATACTATCTATAAAATCAATTTTGAACTTATGTATTCGTTCGTTGGCTAAACATAATTAAAACTTAATTTAATAGTTACTACACATTCTCGTCCCAAACTCATACAATAATACCATTAGTTACAAAATTCAATTATTCGAACACCCATTTAAATTTATATACTCGTGTTTCTCCTAATCTCGATTACTAATCTATTGTAGTGTTAAATGATTCAACTTTTTTACTCATATATATTATTTTGGATATATTGATTAAGTTATCGTTATGTAACAAACATACGAATTTAATTAACTAAGTGAATATAAATTAAATAAAAATTCATAATAAATAAATAACTATTTATTTGACCAATATTAGTTATAATTTGGCCAAATCAAATAAGAAGCTATTTTGGTTAGAGAAACAATAATTATATATAATATTCTTATATGGGTTCTCAACTTGATATAAATAACTATAAGTTGGAAGTTAGATTAAAGATTTAATTATATTTTAATATCATATATAACCATTTTATATAAGTTCTCCATTAGGTGACAACCACTAAAAAATTTAATGTGAGATTCAATTTTTCTTATAATCGTATATATGTTAGTACGATCAATTAGTTTAGATCAGTTTATAATCTATATTTAATCCTAGTTACTAAGATCCGTTTAAATTAATAAAATATCTAAAAATCAAATATAAGTTGTTAATAATTGGTTATTTACCTCAATAAAACCAAAAACATTACATTTTAAATATTATAGTAAATACTGAAAATGTATGCTAAATTATTATTTTGTGCCAAATTCGTATATTGATGCCCACTAATGATCTGAACCCGTCTGAATTTATAAATATAAATAATTACAATAATTGATTACCCATCGCAATTGTAAAGCGAAAAGTTGTAATAAATAGTAATAGAACAAAAGATTAGAAAAATAGAGAAATTTCATATAGGCATGCTGATACATGTTCTTACCCATCTAAAATGTATATACTCATAGTCGTCCCGAATTCCAATAAATTACTTGAACCAATTTTAATTTATTAGTATAAATTATTATAATAATTGAGTATTCTTCTTAGTTGAAATAGAACATTATAAAGTAAATATTAATAATATTAGTATAAATAACTAAATAGTAGAGAAAATTCCACGTACACATGTAGATAAATGTTCGCACATATCTACCCAAATAATATAACAAAAGACTTAAAACTAGATAAAACTCTAGATATGTATGTCGATGAAAGTTCATATTTACCTAGAACGTATATCCATGCCCGTTTCGTCTTTGGTAATTACATGAACTTATTCAATTTTATAAACATGAATTGTTATGATAATTAGTTATTTTTCTCAAATAAAAATTGACCATTACAAAGTAATTATTAATAATAAATAGTATATGATTAAAATTAAGAAAAATTTCACGTTGACATGCCGATTAATGTTTGTATTTATTTTAAAAAATTATACATATAGCTGTCTCAAATTCGATTGAAACATTATTTTACTATTTGCATATTCTCATCTCGTTCTCGTATAATAATATCCGCTAATTACCTGAATACATTTATAGCTTGTTTTAGTAATTGATTCCACTCTATTGAAAATAAAAACATTACTATATATATTTTAAATGTATTATGTTTCTATAAATATATATTTAAAAAATTAATAAAAAACTTATTCATAGACATAACAATCTAATATAATTTTAAAAACATTAAACTTAGTAAATACAAATCAAATCAAAATTCACAATAGATAGAGAAATTAATTATTTGACAAAATATCATTTAGCCAAGAAAATATTTATTTAAACATCAGGAAAACATGTTTTTGCACAATTCATTTTCAAAAATTCTAACTTGGGACGGTGTTCGATCAACTCAATGAGTTCTAGAGTCCAACATTATTTTTGAGTCTATAATATATATTATAAGATGTAATATGTTATTTAAAATATTGTAGTCCACATATAAGTTCACAATTTTTTGAATTATCAAATTAAAAACTAATAAATTGTACTTTATTTCTAAATAATATGTCTCTCGTATCTTATATTACAATAGCCACAATTAACATTAATTATATAAGAAATAATTTTATATTATTTTTTACTATTAGTAGTTAGTAAAGAATTTGAGATAATATTCATGTGAACAATAATTTAAGATAATTTTAATAACATTAAATATTGCTCATCTAATTAAGATAATTTATGTAATCATATAATTAAGAAAAATTATGTAATCATATAATAAAGGTAAATTATGAATACTAACTTAAAAATGATATATTAGAAATATTAAATTTTACGTGGGAGAGAAAATTAATGTGTGAATAGAAATAACAAAATGTCACCTAGGAGTTCGAACTAAGGAGGAAACTTGAATCACTAAATGTATATAATAATTATTATACTGCTATTTTATCAATTTAGGCTAATTCTTAATAGTGACAATCATGTAAGTGACTATTATCATAAATAAAAGTGATAGTGTGTTCCAAATAAAAAGTGACACTTCCTATAATTAGAAATGACAATTACAAAAATGATAGTTGTTCTTAATGGGCTCTTTACAAGAAATAATTACTTCTACCAAAGAAGGATCCATAACTTCTATTCAAGCGGTTTATGCACCTGCAGACGATTTGACCGATCCTACTCCTGGGCTAATCCAACCAATCTTGCTTGCACAATAGAAAGCACCACAGGTTTATCTCTCTATCGAATCAAATTCGCCAAAGGTGTGCGTTCATGAGCCCATGCTAAAGTTTCAATCAATTCTTGCCAATATCTCCGCTAGGAGATTAAGAACATATCATGTTTTTTCTATAACTAAGTGATACTTTAGGATACAGAGATGCAGATAAATCATATACTTGTAAATTATTTTTTTCCATCTACCTCTTTATCCTTTCATTTGGGTTTCTTTACTACCCAATAATGGGTTTTAATGATAATTGGCATGTTTCTGTCTTATTTTGCCGCTCATTTGTTTGACCATCCCGGGAACGAATTCACCGCCGTATGGCTGACCGACGATTACTAGCGATTCCGACTTCATGCTGCCGAGTTGCAGCCTGCAATCCGAACTGAGTACGAGTTTTTGGGGTGTGACTCTTGGACACATTTTTAATGTGCTTGGAGAGCCTGTTGATAATTTAGGTCATGTAGATACTCGTACAACATTTCCTATTCATCGATCTGCGCCTGCCTATCTTTTCTTCTAATTTTCTTATGTATCCATTTTTTTTCCGTTTCTGAATCATTTATTTTGAATCTTGAATTAAAGTTACCATTTTTTGAAAACGGACTAGGTCTTGTTAGATCAGACCCGAGTCCGGACTGGATCGAATCGACGTGCACAAAAATACGTTGTCTCAAAATATGATGAATTCATTGTGAAAAATGATAATTAAAAAAAAAAAGAGATTTTCAAACTCATAAAATTCAAATCAGGGCCATAAATTTATTCAACAAAGTCGCAAATCTATTATAAATTTTCACAATTTTGATGAGTTGGAAATAATTTGTAAATTTTATTTTATTCCATCAATACAATTCAATTATTAATGCAAAGTTTCTTTCAACTCTCTAGTCGTCAGCTTTGATTAACTGTAGGACCTTTGAAATTAGTATTTGATTATATAATATTTATCAAATTAAGAAGTGAAAAGGAGTTGGACCTAGAGGTTGAAAAGTAATAAAAGCATAAAAGAAAGCTAAATTTGAAAAACAAAAATAAAAATTTTGGAGGTGTGAGAAAAATGATATAATGTAGCAATACAATTTTGTCATAAGAAACGCGGTTCAACAATATTTTTGTCAGGAAGACCTTTTCACCAAGAATTGAAGACCATATATGTCTTCTGAATATATATATATATATTTTTTACAGTAGTGATAAATAAACATAAATTTACATATATAAATGGGTTTTTTTAGATATTTTATCTATAAAATCAGTTTATAAATATTAGTTAATTTAAAATAAATTAATATATACATATTTACTCTTATACAATAATTTATTAAAAGATTAACTTTTCCATTTGATATTTACATATTTATCTTCAAATTAAACTGCAAATTATGTTAATTTATCATATGTGAATATACACATCTGACTAATATTTTAGTCCATACATTATCTTTATGGTTTTGTTTGGAAGATCTATCAAACTATTTTTTCAATCATATTTTTAAAAATAGAATAAGGACAATTTAAATAAGAAAATAATATAATTAGTAATAAAATTAGTTTAAGTAAAATTGATTTGAAATAATTAAAAATTTAAGAATAATTATATATGTACAATTTGAATTGATACATTTATCTTTTCTTTTTTATTTATATAATTTGAATTATTTCGATATGACATGCTCTGGGCTTCAACTTTGCAGTTTTAATTGAAAAACAATTCGACATGTGTCTATAGATCGTAGGTTGATGAATTGACATCCTCTCTTATTATTCAAACAAAATAAAATAGTAAGATGTCATGCATTGATAATACAATCTGATAATTCAAAAATATTAATAAATACTAAAATATAACATTACCAATATTAGAAAGGAAAAATTGCCATTTAAATCATAATTTTTCGTTGACTTCTGGTCAATCCCATAATTTTTAAAACTAGAACATAAAATCATAACTTTTGACATTTTCTCAATTATCCCATACATCAAAATTTCAATGAAATTGGTGGTGATGTGTCGGCCGAAATTCAACGAAAAATTATGATTTAAATGACAATCATCTCAACAACATAACGAACATTTTGTCCACGTCGGAAATCCGGCTGACACGTCATCACCAATTTCACTGGAATTTTGAGATATGGGATAATTGAGAAAATATCAAAAGTTATGATTTTATGTTCCAGTTTTAAAAGTTATAAAATTGGCCAGAAGTCAATGAAAAGTTATGATTTAAATGATAATTATCCCTATTAGAAACAACAAATTTATCAAGATTTCAGAAAAGTGAGACATAGTTATGGCCCAACACCAATAATTGGGCTTGGGTAGTTTTTAATTTTCCTACCAAAAAGATTTTGAGATGAACAATGTTTAAGTGATTATTCCCAATATCAAGATACACACATTCCTAATCAACATCAAAATCAAAATCAAATCCCATTCCTCTTAACGTCAAGGAGTGTTCAACGTTATTCTCTAAGAATCCCAATTTCCACACCCACAAATTTAGGTCCCACTAAGCAAAAGAATTAGAGAGACCTTCCTTCTGCCCTTCCTCTGTAATTTGACGATCTTACACTTTTTTTCCTGCTTCTCCTCCTATAATTGCTTTCTGTACACGATGGAAGCGGGATATTTTTTGTTTGGTTGTTATCTGATTCTGTGGCATTGCGGCGAATATTTCACACTTTGCTTGAACGAGCTTTATTAGGGTTTTTTTTTTTTTCGGATTACATGATCACCTAATTCTGTGTCTGGGTTTTCGTTTGGTTGATAGTATTTGGGATAACAGGAAGTTCTTTGTTGAGGTTTTGAATACGTAGTGTTAAAAACTATTGGTTGTATGCAAGTGTAGAATTGTATCTGCTACAGAGTTGGAATCTTTAGTATATTCTCGTTCCCATTAGGGTTTTCATATACAGGCTACCTGGTTTATTTGGGGAAGATTGTGTTTGATTGCTCTTGACTCTGGTTCCGTGTTGGGAAGGAAGATTGGAGTTCCAAGTTCGAGTTGGAAGGAAAAGTTGTCCAGTCTTTTGCTGCTTCATTTCGGGTGTATAAAGGTTATAGTTTATGGGAGAAAATGAGGGATGGGCAAAGCCAGGTGGGCCATCGCCAAATGGGCTTTTGCCAGGGGCAGGCCTGGTAATGCAGGCTGTTGATACAGAACGATGGATCAGAGCGGAGGAGAGGACTGCAGAGCTCATTTCCTGCATTCAACCCAATCACTTATCTGAGGAACGCCGGAATGCGGTTGCAGAATATGTACAGAGACTCATTATGAAGTGCTTTCCCTGCCAGGTTGTGGGCATGGTTCTGGGGTTTTATGGTTGTCTTCCAATTAAATGCTGTTGTTTTAAATGTTTGTTTATGATATTTTAAGTTGTCAATCTGTCCATGGAGAATGTTCCTTTCTTTGCAAAGCTGTGTGCATTCAGCCTCGGTAAGACTTGTTCAATTGGTTAGAAGTTGCCAAATACTTTCTTGAATTGACTGATGCAAGGTTCTATGCATATCATGGATAGTTGATTGCTGGAGCTGGGGTTTCTTGTTCATGGTGTAAAGTATAGATATAGAATTGCGAATTACATGCTCAAAAGCTGGAAAACTACTAATGTTGTCTAGTAGAAATAAGACCATAAAATATTGTAATGTCATCATGAAACTCAAATTCAGCTGTATTCTACTGAATAATCTTGCTGACAATCTGCCTTGTTTTATCGGTGGAAATCACTGGTCGAACATGTTACAAAACCTAGAGATTATCAACATTTATTCTTTCAGTACTGCGGGTACTGCTGATTGATAGGGATACTTTTTATATGAGTCCCTGAAAATTCTGGGCTACCTTTCCCATATTGTAATGGGCTCATTCTTGTTTGCTAGTTTTTCTTTAGTCTTAACTGTTTCCATTGCACAGGTCTGTACTTTTGGTTCCGTGCCATTGAAAACTTATCTACCGGATGGAGACATTGATTTGACTGCTTTCAGTCATGATCTGACTCTGAAAGAAACATGGGCCAACCAGGTCCGCGATATGTTGGAGAATGAAGAAAAGAATGAAAATGCTGAATTTCATGTGAAGGAGGTTCAGTACATCCAAGCAGAAGTATGTTTTCTCTTATATCTAACATTTTCGTGATGTCCCTTTTTTTTCTTTCCTAAATAAGAAATCCTATATGCTTTTGGTGTGTTTTTGTGTTGATCACGAATGCTTTATGTCAGGTTGACTTTCAATATGTTGGTTCTGTCACGATTTAGCATCAGTTTCTCTTACAGAATGCGAAGTGAACTATCATGAATGCATATTGTGTCAGCAGTTATGGAGCATGATATTTTCCCTCAATTAACTTCGAAGTTTCTATGCGGATTGACATTTCCATTCTCTTCATGGAATTCTCCCCCCCACCCCTGTGATTTCAATTCTTTGATGTGGTAGATGATTTGGAAAGTTCAGTTTCTAAGAAGGCAGATTAGCAAATTCGTGTACTGAAGCTGTGAAACTTTATTTATGTTGCCCTTTATTGGATGTTTTTTTTCCACATAAGTTGCAGATTAGTAAAGATGCATTGGATTTTAACACATTTACTGATTGACACTATCATTTAATGATGGTTTTTGAAAAGGATATCTATCAAGTGAGCAACATTTTTTTTCCATCTAATTTTTTGACTGATTATAGGATAAGTTTTTCCCATGTGATGACTTGTTGTTTGTTCTTTCTATTTTCAGCTGTTAAATAGATTTTTTTTTATCACATCTGTTTCATTTGTTTCAGGTGAAAATTATTAAATGTCTTGTTGAAAATATTGTTGTGGACATATCCTTTAATCAAGTAGGTGGGTTGTGTACACTTTGCTTCCTTGATGAGGTGAGTTGTACTGTATTCATTCTCAGAAATGCCTGAGAACGTGAGTTCTCATAATATTTGTACCCTGTAAGATGAATGATTTGTTATCTGAAAGATCGCATGCGGTTCATTGTTTCTTAGGTTGATAGTCTAATTAATCAGAATCATCTGTTCAAGCGAAGTATTATCTTGATTAAGGCATGGTGTTATTATGAAAGCCGCATATTGGGTGCTCATCATGGACTAATATCTACCTATGCCCTGGAGACCTTAGTTCTTTATATCTTCCATGTGTTCAACAATTCCTTTCATGGACCTCTAGAGGTGATTTAGTTCTTTTTAATTTTTTTATACCTTAATTTTCTATTTTCTTATTTCCCATCTAAGACATCCTGTTGTGGCAGGTTCTTTATCGCTTTTTGGAGTTCTTTAGCAACTTTGACTGGGATAATTTTTGTGTTAGCTTATGGGGACCTGTATCTATTAGTTCCCTACCTGATGGAATTGGTAAATAAAGACCTTTACTTACTGATTTATGGAATATTGTTTCTGTCTTTGACTGCTGGATTCTTATTTGCAATCTTTGACAGCGGAACCTCCTCGCAAGGACAGTGGAGAGTTGCTACTTAGCAAGTTGTTTCTTGATGCTTGTAGCTCTGTATATGCTGTTTTTCCTGGTGGCCAGGAAAATAATGGACAACCGTTTGTTTCAAAGCATTTCAATGTAATTGATCCCTTACGTGTGAACAACAACCTTGGGCGTAGTGTTAGTAAAGGTAACCTTAGGTTAAAATATCTCTGTATCTTCTCTTTATTTGAATTTATTTGTTTTAAAGTTGCTGTATCCCTTCTTTTATTCTTGTCTGTGTCTTTTGTAGTAGACTCCTTAATGCATTTAGTACTTGGTCATACTTTCAGAATGATGACAATGACATGGCAGATTCCATCCTTCTATATTTCTATTGATTTATTTTTCTATAACTGAAACTTTTTCATGCTTGGTGGCTTTTGCCTTCTTGGTAATGATGTATCAGAAATCATATATTTCCAGAAGGGGTTTTGTTGGACAGAAAACTTAGGAAAAGTTGATATTTGAAATTTCTGTCACTGGTGAAAGAGAATTCTAGATGTTAGGGGAATTATAAGATCAAATCTCATATACTCTCACATTATTTTTAAGGAAGAATCTGGAGCTGTAATTCATACTCCATTGAGGCATTAAGGGCCGATTAAATCTGTAAGAGAGGTGTGTGGGGGGGGGGGGGGTGAGGGGACAAGATATAACTTCTCAGTCTGAACTGTAACTGAATCTAAGCACATTTCCTATTGACGTGTGTTTTGGACTTACTTCACTTTTATTGAGTTGCTCTTTCTCCATCCTATTCTCAAAATGCATAAATGTGTTTTTGGTAGGTTTACCTAAAGATAAAATAAAATGTTTGAAATTGGAAAATTTGATTGACCTATTTGGCCTCATTCTCTTCTACAGTTAGCTAGAGATTCATGAATCAGGTTATGTTTGAACTTATACCACATATGGATCTGTTGTTGGCCTGAAACGAACCACTGTTTTTAATCTGAATGCTCCGCATTGATGAAACAACTGCAACAGGCTTGTAGTTGAAACTTTAGATAGAGAATAAATCAGATTCAAAAGAACTGGGAGATAGCCTGGAAAGGCTGTCCTTTCTCCAGTCCTTGATTAGTTTAATGTTTCTTCTATGGAAAAAAGACCATAATTGGCTGACAATAAGTTTATTATCTCATCTTGATAGTTTATCTTCTCTTATATTTTCCTTACATAGAGATTAACTCTAAAGAAACCGCCTTGTCTAATTTTGAATGCATTCAGGATGTATTTTGGCTACTTGCAGTGTTGTTGTACATTATTGATACACAATTACCTCTCTTCAACTTCTCATTGATATTTTGTTCCTTGTTGTTCAGGTAATTTTTTCAGGATAAGAAGTGCATTTGCTTTTGGAGCTAAACGATTAGCTAGGTTGCTCAACTGCCCAAAAGAAAATTTAGTTTTTGAAGTTAATCAGTTCTTCATGAATACATGGAAGAGGCATGGCAGTGGTAATAGGCCTGATGTACCCGGGGTTGGCCCACGGCAGACGAGATTATCAACCTCAGATGGCCTTCGTGAATCTGGAACTATAAATGATAACATGATTGGCAATAATGAAAATGAGAATGCTTCTTTTCCTGAGGTGGATATGGGAGTCCACGGCTGTGTTTCCTCTCTACATGGTAAAGTTTCATCAAGAATGATACCAACAACGGTTGACTTGTCAGCAGTTTCTCACATGCAAAACGTAAAAGGTCAAAATATAAATAGCTTGCATGCTACTGATCCATCTGGAAGAGACAGCACTTCTGCTCAGGTTTTAGGAAATGAAGTTCAGAGAGATCTGAAAGCTGTTCACTTGGTTACTGACAGCCAGGCACAGTTTCTTTTTGCACGAACTCGGTCTAGTCCTGAACTTACTGATGCTTATGGTGATGTCCCGTCTCAAGTAAGGAAGAAAAATCTTGATTCTGAAAGCTCGGTAAGTCACATCAGTCGTACTGTAGTAGAAGATATTTCATCAGTGCATGTTGCACCCCAACCAAGTGTCAATGCTGCTAGTGACTCCAATTATGTTTCAAATAGCTATCACCGAGACTTGCATTTAGATGGCTTGAGCGAAGAGTTTTCATCAGCACAAGTAATGCATAATGAAGAGCAACATCTCGTGAACATGATGGCATCTGCTTCACTTCAAAGTTCCAATGGACAACTTCATGCTCCATTCAATTTAAATTCAGCTCATCTTCCTTTCTCCATTCCGCCTTCCTTTATTGCATCAATGGCTTATACACAACGGAATCCGCCAGGATTTGCCCCTACTGATACTCCTTTGTTTGATCCATCATTTACAAATATGCAATTTCCTCATGGTATGGTTTCACCACAATTTACCCATTATTTCCCCAACATTGGAGTGAATTCACCTTCTCAAACTCCATTTGATCGAAGCAGTGAAAATTTTGGTTCTATGGAAATGAAATCAGAGGAACTTGAGAGTGATTTCTGGCAGGTACAAAATGTTGGCTCCTCTAGTGGTTTTGACCTTGAGAATGGAAATATTGACATGATTAAGCCTGAGGATAAATCACCATCTATGTCTGGTTTGAAATATGTTCCTCCACCTCGAGTGAGTGCTTCGAGAGTGCAGCAGAAGCATACAAGGGAAAAATGTGGATCATTGAGGCAAAATGGTGACACCTTCCCTATCCAGGATGATATAAGTAGTGAGGTTTATTCAGAAGAAAGATCAGTTAGTTCTAGGTTTTCATCAGCTGCACACAGTAGTTCTTTGAGAAGTAGGACATCTTCTGAGAGCTCCTGGGATGGGTCGTCAGTGAAAACGCCTAAATCTGTGAAAGAGAAACGGGGAAAGAAAACAACCTCCACATATATTGCTACTGGCCATGGAAAAGGCAAAACTATGTCTGAACATGTTCCTAATCAGGCAGAGGAAGATGATCAAGAATGGGGTTCATTATCAAACATGGGAACCGAGTTGGTAGAAAGGAACCCCAGTTCGGAGCCAATCACTGCTTTACAGGTTCCTAGGCACCATGTGCCTGGCTTTGAAGTTGCTCAGACAAGTGGATCAGAGTCGATGATCCCCTTTCCTCCAATGCTCATTGATCCCGGCTCAAGACAGAGAACAAGTGATAATTCTCGGCTGGTTGCATTCTATCCTACTGGGCCACCAATCCCATTTTTGAC
>JAYDZE010571536.1:0-11826 GCA_034509125.1 Monilaria moniliformis
CTGCACATCCAATTATCTTAAAATTTAAGATAATTAGAAGTGCAGTTACATAATTTCTCTTATTCATTAATCATTACTGTAGTCTGTAATTTGTTAATTATTGATTTAGTTATAATCGTATTCGAGTTCCTATTTCAATCAACTTGAATTTAAATAAAAAAACCGGCAAAACCGGAAACCGGAACCGAAACCGTTGAAAACCGGCGGTTCGGAACCGGAACCGGAATTGGCGGTTTTGGAACCGGAACTGGAACCAGCAATTTTCTTAGCGGTTCGGTTACGGTTCCGATACCGTCGAAACCGGAACCTATAGTTCCAAACTGGAACCAGCGGTTTCGGAACCGTGAACACCGCCGATTAGTAAGATATGTTATGTTTATGGTAATTATTTTTTATATATCCTAATTCGGTTATGGTAGTAGGCGATTTTTAAGGGATTATGGGATTGATAATCATATACCAATGTAAATATTTTTGACAGATTTATGTTTGTATTTTATATCATATTATAGTGTGTTGAATAAATGGCACGGGTATCTCGTTGAATCGAGATTTGTCGTATGATGATATGTTTGCCTCACATGTAATGATACTCATACAACTATGTAATGACATTGTGTCGAATATATTACAAGTGAATAGAGTTGATATGTGGTTCGTCTTATAAAGATATTTTTATCTGACATAAACAATTTGCTTTTTTAATGATATGTTATTGACATTATGATAATACAGTAACTCATGCAAATATCATCATACAAGTAGTTCAATATCATCATTCGGTTTGCACAATATCATCATAAACAATATAAAGGCCACATTCAGGCAATATCATGATGCAACGTATTTTGTATTAAAAGTGTCTGCAAAAACTAGGGTTTTGAAGGAGGAAGACGAAAGAAAGCTGGAATGAAGTATAGAATGTGTTCAACCGTTTCGAAAAATGAAAGATGAAACACGTAAATGATTAGGATCGTGTTCAAGATTTTATACCATAAATCTCGGACATTTTCAAAACTAACGCGCATTTTTGTGTTAGATAGACAATATTACCCTTGTGCTGATATTGTTCTAAAATTGTAATGATATCCGTGAAATTAAATCTGGACCATCTATTTTCGCATCCTATGGTTTATATTAGATCTTATATATATATATATACGTATGTATGGCTGTATTCACATTAGAACTATTTTTAAATGCAGAACTAAGACCATTTTTTAGTCGTCAGATTTAAAGATCTACAAACTTGTCATTGTGGCACATGGCAGTATTAATATAATTATTATTAGTCTTAAGGATATTTAGGTAATTCATTAATTAATCGGTTATGCTAAGTTACTTATTTTATGGAAATTGATTATGATGCTCAAACGTGGGATAATTTCAATTTTATTTTTTCCGCAATTTCGTTATAATGATGTACATTCAACGCTATGATGATTTTCAGTCAGCTTTATGATGATTCAAATTCAATTTTATGTTCAAGTGCATTTTCAAATTTACAATAGTCCGATTTAATTTCAGTGATAGTTGATACACTCTAACTCTCTCCTAAAATATCTCAAAACTTTAAATTCCTTATAACACTCTTGATTTAAATAATCACAAACTATATATTATATCAAAATAAAGGTAATTTTATGAGGATTCTAACGAAATTATAAATGCATATGTTTACATGAAGAAATTTATATGAAAAAATGTAATATATAAGTATCTCAACGAACTTGCATTATAATGAAGTATATTAATTGTTATGATGATATAAATTTAATGTTATAATGACGTTTTTCAATATTACATTCAACGATTTTGCATTATAAATTTGAGCGGAGATATGCTGCAGTTACTATTCCATATTTTTAGGCAACTATCAAATTTAAAAACGTGGAAACTATTATGTATGATATTTTTAACATTTTGATGATTAATATATTCTGTTGTAATAATACACGTTTAGTTCAAATCATGACCATCTATTTTTGAATAAAATGGATTATATTTTGTCTTAGTTATGCACTAAGAGTAGCCACAACTTGCTGCTTTTTGGCCATCATGGAAGGCAGGACCGGCGGGCACAGCCGCTGCTAGGTCGCGTGTCGCCGGATCTTGCCACCTGCAGGGGCATCTCGGCCCTCCAGCGCCACCACGCGCCCGCGTCCCTCGAAGTCAATAGGGAGTGCGCGTGCACCGCGTCCGCAAGTTGCCAAATTTTATATATATATATATATATATTAGATTGGAATTTCAAATTTTAATTTTTTTTGAACCAGCCATTTCTAACGGTATGTATGCAACGACTCTTTCTGTTTTTTTTATTAAATTAATTTATGCAACTGCACTTTTGTTCCCCCACTCTATAAATATCATCAAAATGAGCTCATTTTCACACATTCATCTAAAAAAACCCCAACTCCTTTTTATAATTCAAATATTTTGTTCTTTCAAAATCTACACGTTTGTGGATCCATACAACCAAAATTCGTCTGACGATAAAGTGGAAAACCTTCTCAATGTCACTCGCAACGTGGCGGTGGTTATGAGTCGTTATTTGGATGAAATGGTGGTGGTCAATCAACCCTGACCGAGGAAGTACGTGCACCGGGAACGAAAAGTCACCACTGCATGCCTTGTGGAGGATTATTTCTTCGATAATCCAGGATGGGGGGCAAGCGTATTTCTGCGCCTGTTCCGTATGCGCCAAAAATGTTGGAGGCTCGTGAAGAGTACTTCCAGTAGTGGCCTGACAAAACCGAGCATCAAGGGCTAACGACGTTGCAAAAATGTACATCGGCGATCCGTCAACTCGCAACTGACGGATGTGCCGATCAATTCGACGAGTACCTGCACGATGGTGAATCGACTGGGTGGGAATGCTTGGTACGATTCTGCCGTGCCATTCGAGATTCATTCGGCACTGAGTACTTGAGGTCGCCCACAACCCAAGATTGCCAACAACTGCTCCATGTGCACGAAGCACGACACGGCTTCCCGGCATTGCTTGGGAGCATTGACTAAGGAAAAATTGTTCAACAGCATGGAAGAGCGCGTACACCAGCGGTCACAAGGATACACATCCAATCATCGTGCTAGAAGCAGTCGCCGACCACCGACTATGGATTTGGCATGCGTTATTTGGTGTCGTTGGGTCCAACAACGTCCTCAACCACTCTGGTATCTTCAACAACCTGTTGAGTGGCAGAGCGCCAGCAAAACGATTTTGGGCCTATGGTCATCGCTACGATATGGGTTATTATCTCGCCGATGACATCTATCCGAGATGGTCGACGTTCGTTAAGAGTATTTCATGTCCAACTAAGCCTAAAAGGGCTCATTTTGTCCAGAAACAAGAGTATGCGCATAAGGACGTCGAACGAGCATTCGGCGTACTCCAAGCACGGTTCGCGATCGTCAATGGTCCGGAGCGTATGTGGTACAAGAATGTCCTCGCCGACATCATGTACGCGTGCATTATACGGCACAACATGATCATCGAAGATGAAGGTGAGAGCGCCCCTAATTGGGCCAACGAAAAAATGGCCGGCACATTCACTGTTACCGAGGCCCCAACGACGGTGCGCACCAGAGATTTCAAAAATACCAAAAGTGTCGTGAGTCCACATGCGACCGCCAAGCCCACGGCCAACTCCAACTACACTTAATTGAACACATTTGGGCGCGCTTTGGTCCTCTAGATGAATGAGTCGGGTGTTTTATTTCAATAATGCTATTTTAGGAGTTTAATAATGTAACTTTAGGGTTTTAAATATGTAATTTTAGGATTTTAATTATGTAACTTTTTATTTCAATTATGTAATTGTCATTTATTTTAATATAATTTCAAATTTTATAATTATTCCCAAAATATTTAATTAGGACATATAAATAAGAAAGTAAAAGAATTTAGTTGAAATAAGAAAGATAAAGAAAATAAAAGATGGAACCCCATGAATAGTGATAATTAGGGGCATGCTGTTGTGAGTGTTAAAAATTGAAGGAAAAAGTAAATATGGAGCCTATAAACAATGTATAGGAATGAAAATTAAGAACATGTTGTGAATGCTCTAAAATGATGATTTGACCCTAGTAAAATTATACACACACACACTGACATAATGATGGATTCTCTCAATGGTTTACTATACTCGTAAAAGAAGAAGTATTTTTATAATATATTATAATATTGCTTCTTTTTATTACAAATGTAAATAGTGAAATGAATAATGATTCATTCTAATATTTATACTAGAGAATGTTAATCTTTTAATTTTGTAAATAATTCACCATCTATTAATATATAGGTGTATGCGTGAGTGTTTCATGTGAAGGATCGTGGGGTACATTTTCTGATTTGCTTGGTTGTGTCGTGCCCATGTGCATTAAGTCGTATCATAAGAAATCACCGACTTTCCGCTTCTTCTTTGTTTTTCCCCTTTAATATTTTTTTGCGATATAAATTGTGTATATTTATTGTATTTTCCTTTATTCTATGTCTTATTATAGATCTAGGGGATGTTAACAATTGCAATTAATGAGGTTGAATTGCACCTCCAACTTTAGGATTTAGGAAGATTGATGAATTTGCTTAATAGCCTTCTTGTTTTAATTTTCTTGGCTACATTTACTTGTGTTTTGTGGATAAGAAAATGGTATTATTAAAATTAGCTAGGATTCTGGCAGCTGATTTATTAGGATAATCTCTCGGTAAAATCCATCAATGTAGAATGTAAGGAACATTTATGAAATAATAGTTGTCATTTACTATGGATTGCAGTATTTATAGTGTAATTATGTGGTAGGTTATGTCAAGTCGATGTAAGAAGGAAGTAAAGATATTTTCTATTTAATGAAATAATTGTTAAGCGTTACTATAATAGATTCAAAGTATGGTCATTCAAAAGACTGGACAAATATTAAACATTAGTAATTAATTCAAATATTTGGACCAACAAGGGACCGCCGGCGACAAACATGGGACTCCGTCCTAGTTTTACATATTAGACAAATTTAGGCAAAATGATCACTTTTAATTATTTGTTGCCGTCAATTTTATGTGACAAGTGAAAATGAATAGTATAATTATAATTAGAAAACAATAACTGTAAGAAGGAAAAAGACACGAGTAAATACCATGTACCAGAAAAATCACTTTGCAGTTAAATTTTCATGTGCAGAGCTGCGTGCCGCCTCTGTTATATAAACATACCAGGAGAGAGAGAGAGAGAGACATTAGGCGATCGAAGATTGTAAGTGTAGATAAAATAATGCTCTCTCTCAAGAGCAGCCTGCTTCTGTAATCACAGAGAGAGAGAGAGAGAGAGAGAGAGAGAGAGGAATTTAAGCCAAGTAGAGAGAGCCGGCGAGCATTACTCCTACTGCATTTGTCTTCACCTCTTTGTAGGTATAACTTCCGCCACCATTTTTACTTGCATTATATATCCGTTTTACAATAGTAAATCTTATGGTTTCATTTCATCATTCAGCTCCAATTCCGCGACACTAATGCTAATGAGCCTCTGAAATGCTTCACTGAGAAGTTGTTTTCAATCATCTTCATTTTTTGGGTAAGTTTAATCTTGTCAAAAATCTTGATATGTCTCTTCTTTTTCATCTCTCATATGATCAAATCCGTGCGCGATCTTGTTTTTATGGATGGGAATTTTGTTTTAATTTTGTGTGAATTAGTACAGCCTTGAAATGCCCCTTAAATGTAGTTAGATTTTGTTGGATGTAATGATGATTTGAAGCAACCTAATTTGGACAAATATTTGTCATTTTTATAGAATTTGATTACTGGTCTGAATGATATCACCTTTGTCTGTATCAATGACTTCCAGTTGCCGTCATTAAGCTTCATTCTTTAAATATTGATGTTCTTTTTTTCTTTTTTTGTATGTTAGAACCAAATTGGTAAGCAGAATTTGAGATTTAGTAATCTGTTTGTATCAATTTCAGGATCTAACTTAACCTAAGTAGGAGGTTCAAATGGCTTCCAAATCGTTCAAGGCGAGTAGATCAAATTTATCCACAGATTCTGAGATGACCGAGTCTCAAAACGGTAGGCCGCCTCTGCCTCCACCGTCTCACGTCAAGTTTGCCCGTCGGACCTCATCAGGCCGCTACGTCAGCTACTCCAGGGACGATCTTGACAGTGAGCTAGGAAATGGCGACTTCCTGGATTACACGGTCCACATTCCCCCTACTCCCGACAACCAGCCTAGCAACCCCGTCACACAGAAGGTGGAGGAGCAGTATGTGTCTAGCTCACTCTTCACGGGGGGGTTCAACAGCATGACAAGGGCTCATTTGATGGACAAGGTGATTGACTCGGATGCTAGCCATCCGCAGATGGCTGGCGCGAAGGGATCCTCTTGCTCCGTCGCTGGCTGTGATGGGAAAGTCATGAGTGATGAGAGGGGAGATGATATCCTCCCTTGTGAGTGTGATTTCAAGATTTGTAGGGATTGCTACATTGATGTGCTGAAGACAGGAGACGGGGTCTGCCCCGGGTGCAAGGAGCAGTACAATGCGGCTGATCTGGATGAGGCGACAGAGAACTGGCCGTCTCTGCCACAGCTCCCACCGCCACCATCTGGGATGTCGAAGGTGGAGAGGAGGCTGTCTCTGATGAAGTCAACCAAGTCAGTGCTGATGAGGAGCCAGACCGGGGATTTTGATCATAACAGGTGGCTGTTTGAGACTAAGGGAACTTATGGATATGGCAATGCTATATGGCCTAAGGAGGTTGGATACGATGACGGGAAGAATGAGCGTACTGTTGAGCCTTCTGACTTGGTGAGCAAACCGTGGAGACCACTCACTCGCAAGCTCAAGATCCCAGCTGCCATTATCAGCCCTTACCGGTACATAAGCACTAACCTAACCTTTGTTTTTCTTACATGATAGTAGTTATTTACTATGTCTATAAAGGGGCATTACTATGGCTAATCCGTTGTTTACTAAGAGGGATTCAAACATTGACATATCCCAAGCTAACTTGCTCCATTCATATCCAATTTAAAGGGGGCAGGATTGGAGAAAACCTAGCAATTAAGATAACAATAGCGAGTCATATATATAATATCAATGTTGAAGTAGTAGATGCCCCGTGAAAGTTACGAGTACTGTCTCATTGATGGAATGTTGCATGTCTTGATTTTGGACATTCGTGTCGATGCAGGCTTCTAGTCGTGGTTCGGATGGTTGTTCTTGGTTTTTTCTTGACATGGAGAGTCAGCCATCCAAACACTGATGCAGTCTGGCTTTGGGGGATGTCTGTAGTTTGTGAAATATGGTTCACTTTCTCTTGGATTCTCGATCAACTTCCGAAGCTCTGTCCAGTCAATCGAGCCACCGATCTCAACGTGCTCAAGGAGAAGTTTGAGTCACCTAATCTGAACAACCCCACCGGGAAGTCTGATCTTCCCGGTTTGGACATATTCGTCTCGACTGCAGATCCGGAGAAGGAGCCGCCTCTCGTCACTGCCAACACCATACTGTCTATCCTAGCAGCTGACTATCCAGTGGAGAAGCTCTCTTGCTACGTCTCCGATGACGGAGGGGCGCTACTTACATTTGAGGCCATGGCCGAGGCAGCAAGCTTCGCCAACATGTGGGTCCCATTCTGCCGGAAACACAACATCGAGCCTAGGAATCCTGATAGCTATTTCAACTTGAAGAAGGATCCTTACAAGAACAAAGTTTTGAGTGACTTTGTCAAAGACCGAAGACGAGTCAAGCGCGAGTACGATGAGTTTAAGGTCCGCATTAACAGTCTGCCCGACTCCATTCGTCGTAGATCTGACGCCTATCATGCTAGGGAAGAGCTTAAGGCCTTGAAGGAGCAGAGGCAGAGGAAAGACGACGAGCCGTTTGAGGCGATCAAGGTGAAGAAGGCTACATGGATGGCTGATGGAACACATTGGCCCGGGACTTGGTTGAGCCCTACAGCTGAGCACACAAAGGGTGATCATGCAGGAATTATACAGGTATTCATATGCTTCTTTCTTTCTTGTCTAAGTAATCTTCACCGATACGTTAAAAACTCCATACAGTCGGATTGTCGGGATTACTATTAGGAGGTTATTCCTAAATAGAGTTTTACATGTAAATGTATTGTTTTCTTAGGAAAAAAAATCCTCCCTTCGTCTCAATAAATACGACCCGTTTTTCTTTTTGGAATGTCCCACTAGAAGTGGCTCATTCCAAAAAAAGAACTTTCAGTCTTCTTAATATTTATGCCCAATAGTTTTGAGCACATTTATTGGGATAGAGGGAGTAATGTACAAAATAATACTTCCATTGTACATTTCACAACAACATTCATTTTTCATTTTTGGATACTATCCCATGACAAACACTTATCTTTTACCCTACATTATCAATTTATTCACAATATTACCACTCACGGCCATCATCACTAATATTGTAACAAAGTGGGACCACTTCTCCACTCATTATCATTTTTCCACTCATCACACTTACCGAACAATTTCTTAAAACCCGTGCCATCAAAACTGATGAACATTTCTTGGGACAGAGGGATTACATGTTGGTGTATTAATCCGTTTAACAAATTCATGTACCTCATAAATATAAATTTTACTCAAACAATGCATGCATTTTGATAGTACATAAGATATATATATATGTGTAGAGGTGATATGTAAAAGTAGTCACTTTTTCGTTAGAGTACTTATTTGCCCTTCTTTAAGTGAATTCGTGAATTAGATGTTCCATGAATGTTATATAATTAAAAAATTGCATGAGTGACTACTTTTTATCTTTGTGGCTAAGTTTTATCTTTGTAATATGAAAATGGCTATTTTATTCCTATATGGAGGCATAAATCTTTAAGATGGGACCCGAAAACGAGTTTGACTTATTACAATGTGGAGTTTATTTCTAAATATAATTGGTCCCTATTTAAGCTGTGCATTCCTATACGGGATTTTTAGTGTACTAAATAAACTTTGATGTTGTGATTGTAGGTTATGTTGAAGCCTCCAAGCGACGAACCGCTTTGTGGCTCGTCGGAGGAGCCCCGGGTGCTGGACCTCACAGATGTTGACATCCGCCTGCCTATGCTTGTGTACGTGTCTCGCGAGAAGCGCCCCGGATACGATCATAACAAGAAAGCCGGCGCAATGAATGCTCTAGTCCGAGCTTCAGCAATCATGTCGAATGGTGCCTTCATTCTCAACCTTGACTGTGATCACTACATCTACAACTCTCAAGCCATGAGGGAAGGAATGTGTTTCATGATGGACAGAGGCGGCGATCGGATCTGCTATGTTCAGTTCCCGCAGAGGTTCGAAGGCATCGACCCCTCTGACCGATACGCCAATCGAAACACGGTCTTCTTTGATGGGAACATGCGAGCTCTCGATGGCCTTCAAGGTCCAGTTTATGTTGGAACCGGCTGTCTCTTCAGGAGGGTTGCTCTTTATGGCTTCGACCCTCCACGAGCCAAGGAGCGTAGCTCCGGCTTCCTCAGCTGCTGCTTCTCCCGTCGGAGGAAGCACAGTGCGATTGCTAGCAATGCAGAGGAGAATAGGGCGTTGAGAATGGGAGACTCGGACGACGAAGAGATGAACCTCTCACTTGCTCCGAAGATGTTTGGAAACTCAAACCTACTCATTGATTCCATCCCGGTGGCGGAGTTTCAAGGCCGGCCGCTAGCTGACCACCCCTCAGTGAAGCATGGAAGGCCGCCCGGCGCCCTCACCATACCACGCGACCTTCTTGATGCATCCACCGTTGCAGAGGCCATCAGTGTCATCTCATGTTGGTACGAGGATAAGTCCGAGTGGGGGCAGCGCGTTGGATGGATTTATGGATCAGTCACAGAAGATGTTGTCACGGGATACAGGATGCATAACCGGGGCTGGAGATCGGTCTACTGTGTGACCAAACGAGACGCCTTCCGTGGCACAGCGCCTATCAACCTCACAGACCGGCTCCACCAGGTCCTGCGTTGGGCGACTGGCTCGGTTGAGATCTTCTTCTCGCGCAACAATGCCTTCCTAGCCAGCTCGAGGATGAAGATCCTGCAGAGGATCGCGTACCTCAATGTCGGAATCTATCCCTTCACGTCCGTGTTCTTGATCGTCTACTGCTTCCTCCCCGCGCTCTCCCTCTTCTCTGGCCAGTTCATTGTCCAATCCCTCGATGTCGCGTTCCTTGTCTACCTCCTCACCATCACCGTAACACTCTGCACGCTAGCTGTGCTCGAGGTCAAGTGGGCGGGAATCGAGCTGGAGGAATGGTGGAGGAACGAGCAGTTTTGGTTGATCGGAGGGACTAGTGCACATCTAGCTGCCGTCTTCCAAGGCCTGCTCAAGGTTGTTGCTGGTGTCGAGATCTCATTCACCTTAACATCCAAATCAGCAGGAGACGACGATGATGATGACTTTGCTGATCTCTACATAGTGAAATGGACCTCACTTATGATCCCTCCCATTGTGATCATGATGGTGAACTTGATAGCTATCGCGGTTGGGATCAGCCGGACCATCTACAGCACGATACCACAATGGAGCCGTCTCTTGGGTGGCGTTTTCTTCAGCTTTTGGGTGCTGGCGCATCTCTATCCCTTTGCCAAGGGGCTGATGGGGAGACGGGGGAGGACGCCTACCATTGTGTTCGTGTGGTCGGGGCTCATCGCCATCATCATATCACTCCTGTGGGTGGCGATCAACCCTCCAGAGGGAAGCAACCAGATTGGCGGATCTTTTCAGTTTCCTTGATAAGGTTTGTCTGAAAACTATGCTTTGAGGTCAAGGTCCCTTTTGCTTTCTCTTTGTCTTTTTTAAGTTGAGAATTTCTCAGACAGATAAATTTGGTGATGTTTTGTGCATTGCTTGGTTGTAGTGTAGTCTTGCAATTTTAGACAAAGCTGCATAGAGAAAACATAGGAGTTGTTGGTGATGAAAGGGAGTGGTGTAATTCTTTGATTGTTTTAGTGTTACAAATTGTTAAGCTATTGATAAAGAGATCACGCATTTCTTGGATGTCCTTGCATTGATTGTGCCAATGTTAGGGATGCACACCGACCTAGTTAGGGTGGTTGCTACACGCAATGATGATGGTCTCAAATTTGAATCCCACTAACACACTCCGAATCTGCCGGCTATTATACTAAGTGCCAAACGCCGCAGGATACAATGGACTCATAAAAGAAAAAAGAACAATAATATATAGTTCTTTCTTTATGTTGTTATGACGAGGAAAAACTTGGTAATTGTTACTTTCAACGATGAAATTGCTTCTATGTAATAGATGATGATAGTTTTAATTTCATTTTTTTTGGTGGGGGGGCGATTAAGTTAACATCACTTGATAAAATCTGTTAGCTATGAATTTCATGTCTTAAAGGAGACTACCCTTCTATATCTTCACTATAAATTGCTGAAATGTAGGGGGTGAGTTGTTTCCATTTTTCTAAATTTAAGAAAAGCGTAAGTAGTTAGTTTCAGAAATATTATTACTTATCAAACACGCGCGCGCGCCCACACACACACACATATATATATATATAACTTGATAGGCACTTTTTTACGAGCTGTGTTGCGTCGTTGATCATTGTGGGCCAATAGTATCCATGTAATATGACTTTTTTTGACAACGCACGAGCTCCGATGTGGCTTCCGCATGACCCTTCGTGCATTTCTCGTAGCACGTAGTTTGCCTTGTCAGGTCCTATACATCGTAGGAGGGGCTGAAGGTAAGATTTCCTGTTTAGGATGCCTTGTTCGAGGGTATATCGCAAAGACTTGTGAAGAATCTTTCTTGCTTCGAGCTTGTCGGAAGGTAGCTCTCCCT
>JAYDZE010571547.1:0-11826 GCA_034509125.1 Monilaria moniliformis
TTATTAATTATTCTCGGAGAATCGCCGAAAACCCCTATTCGACGATCTTATCGCACCGGAAATTCATATCTTTAACTAGGGCCATTTTAGGGATATTACAATAAGGGAGTGTGTGGTGGATTTTGGTCGTATATATACGTATTACGCTTTAAAATTGCAAGTCCGGAAGTTATGTTTTAATTGAGCTTAGACAATACAAACTCGATTTTGAGGCTATTATGAAATGAACGATGTCGTTAAACGACGTTATTACATTACATACACCATAATAAAAGAATGTGTGGTGGATTTTGGTTGTATATATGCGTGTTGCTCTTCAAAATCGCAAGTCCGGAAGTTATGCTTCAATTGAGCTTAGACGGTACAAACTCGATTTTCAGGCTATTTTCAAGAGAATGAAGTCGTTCTTCAACATTATTACATTACATACACCATAATAAGGGAGTGTGTTGTGGATTTTGGTCGTATATATGCGCATTGCTCTTGAAGATCGCAAGTCCGGAAGTTATGCTTCAAATGAGCTTAGATGGTAAAAACTCGATTTTGAGGCTATTTTGAAGAGAACGATGTCGTTCTTCGATATTATTCATTACAGACACCATAATAAGGGTGTGTGTGTTGGATTTTGGTCGTATATATACGTATTGCACTTTTAGATTGCAAGTCCGGAAGTTATGTTTCAATTGAGCTTAGACAGTACAAACTCGATTTTGAGTCTATTTTGAAGTGAATGATGTTGTTCTTCGACATTATTACATTACATACACCCTAATAAGAGAGTGTGTGGTGGATTTTGGTCATATATATGCGTATTACTCTTTAAAATCGCGACTCCAGAAGTTATTCTTCGATTGAGCTTAGACGGTAGAAACTTGATTTTTTGCCTATCTTGAAAAGAACGATGTAGTTCTTTCCGGAAGTTATGCTTCAATTGAGCTTAGACGGTACAAACTCGATTTTGAGGATATTTTGAAGAGAACGATGTGGTTCTTTGACATTATTACATTAAATACACAATAATAAAGGAGTGTATGGTGGATTTTGGTCGTATATATGCATATTGCTCTTTAAAATCGAAAATCTGGGAGTTGTGCTTCAATTGAGCTTATACGGTACAAACTCAATTTTTAGGCTATTTTAAAGAGAACGGTGTCTTTCATTGACCTTATTACATTACATAAACCATAATAAGGGAGTGTAAGGTGGATTTTTGTCATATATAAGTGTATTGCTCTTTAAAATCGCATGTCCTGAAGTTATGATTCTAGACGGTACAAACTCGATTTTGAGGCTATTTTGAAGAGAACGATGTTGTTCTTTGACATTATTACATTACATACACCATAATAAGGTAGTTTTTGGTGGATTTTGGGTCGTATATATACGTATTTTTCTTTAAAATCGCATGTTCGGAAGTTATGCTTCAATTGAGCTTAGACGGTACAAACTTGATTTTGAGGCAATCTTGAAGAGAACGATGTAGTTCTTCGACATTATTACAGTACATATACCATAATAAAGGAGTGTGTAGTGGATTTTGGTCATGTATATGCGTATTGCTCTTCAAAATCGTAAATCCGGGAGTTGTGCTTCAATTGAGCTTATACGGTACGAACTCGATTTTCAGGCTATTTTGAAGAGAACGATGCCATTCATTGATGTTATTACATTATATAAACCTTAATACGGGACTGTGTGGTGGATTTAAGTCGTATATATGCGTATTGCTCTTTAAGATCACAAGTCAGGAAGTTATGCTTCAATTGAGCTTCGACGGTTCAAACTCGATTTTGAGGCTATTTTGAAAAGAACGATGTCATTCTTCATCATTATTCATTACATACTCCATAATAAGGGACTGTGTATTGGATTTCGGTCGTATATATGCGTATGGCTCTTTAAAATTGCAAGTCCGGAAGTTATGCTACAATTGAGCTTAGACGTTACAAACTTTATTTTGAGGTAATTTTTCAGAGAATGATGTATTTCTTCGACATTATTACATTACATACACCGTAATAAGGAAGTGTGTGGTGGAATTTGGTCGTATATATGTTTATTGCTCTTTGAAATCACATGTCCGGAAGTTATGCTTCAATTAAGCTTAGATGGTACAAACTCGATTTTAAGGCTATTTTGAAGAGAAAGAAGTCGGTCTTTGACATTATTACATTACATTCACCATATTAAGAGAGTGTGTGGTGGATTTTGGTCGCATATATGCGTATTGCTAATTAAAATCGCAAGTCCGGATGTTATGCTTCAATTGAGCTTAGACGGGACAAACTCGATGTTGAGGCTATTTTGAAGAGAACGATGTCGTTCTTCGACATTATTACATTACATACACCATAATAAGTAAGTGTGTGGTGTATTTTTTTCGTATATATACGTATTGCTCTTTAAAATCGCAAGTCCGTAAGTTTTGCTTCAATTGAGCTTTGACGGTACAAACTCGATTTTTAGGCTATTTTCAAGAGAATGATGTCGTTCTTCGACATTATTACATTACATACACCATAATGAGGGAGTGTGTTGTGGATTTTGGTTGTATTATGCGTATTGCTCTTCAAAATCGCAAGTCCGGAATTATGCTTCAATTGTGCTTAGACGGTACAAACTCGATTTTGAGGCTATTTTGAAGAGAACGATGTCGTTCATCGACATTATTACATTACATACACCATAATAAGGGAGTTTGTGGTGGATTTTGGTCGTATATGTGCATATTGCTCTTTAAAATCGCATGTCCGGAAGTTATGCTTCAATTGAGCTTAGACGGTACAAACTCGATTTTTAGGCTATTTTGAAGAGAACGATATATTTCTTCGACATTATTACATTACAGACATCAAAATAAGGGAGTGTGTGGTGAATTTTGGTCCTTAATATGTGTATTGCTCTTTTAAATCGCAAGTCCGGAAGTTATGCTTCAATTAAGGTTAGATGGTACAAACTCGATTTTGAGGCACTTTTGAAGAGAACGAAGTCGTTCTTCGACACTATTACATTACATACACCATAATAAGGGAGTGTGTGGTGTATTTTGGTTCTATATATGAGTATTTTTCTTTAAAATCGGATGTCCGGAAGTTATGCTTCAATTGAGCTTAGACGGTACAAACTCGATATTTAGGCTATCTTGAAGAGAACTATGTAATTCTTCGATATTATTACATTACATACAACATAATAAAGGAGTGTGTGGTTGATTTTAGTTGTATGTATACGTATTGCTCTTTAAAATCGATAATTCGTGAGTTGTGCTTCATTTGAGCTTATACGGTACAAACTCGATTTTGAGTCAATTTTGAAGAGAACGATGTCGTTTTTCGACATTATTAACTTACATACACCATAATAAGGGAGTGTGTGGTGGAAATTTTTGTCATTTATATGCGTATTTCTCTTTAAAATCGCAAGTCCGGAAGTTATGCTTCAATTGAGCTTAGACCGTACAAACTCGATTTTGAGGCTATTTTGAATGGATAGATATCGTTCTTGAACATTATTACATTACATACACCATAATAAGGGAGTGTGTGGTGAATTTTTGTTGTATATATACGTATTGCGCTTTAAAATTGCAAGTCCGGAATTTATGTTTCAATTGATATTAGACAATACAAACTCGATTTCCAGTCTATTTTGAAATGAAAGATGTCGTTCTTCGACATTATTACATTATATACACCATAATGAGTGTGTGGTGGATTTTGGTTGTATATATGCGTATTGCTCTTTAAAATCGCAAGTCCGGAAGTTATGCTTCAATGGAGCTTAGACGGTACAAACTCGATTTTGAGGCTATTTTGAAGAGAACGATGTCGTTGTTCGACATTATTACATTACATACATCATAAGGTTGTATATATGCGTATTGCTCTTCAAAATAGAAAGTCCGGAAGTGATGCTTCAATTGAGCTTAGACGGTACAAACTCGATTTTGAGACTATTTTCAAGAGAATGATGTCGTTCTTCGACATTATTACACTACATACACCATAATAACGAGTGTGTTGTGGATTTTGGTCGTATTGTTCGTATTGCTCTTTAAAATCTCAAGTCCGAAATTATGTTTCAATTGAGCTTTGACGGTACAAACTCGATTTTGAGGCTATTTTGAAGAGAACGATGTCGTTCTTCAACATTATTCATTACATACACCATAATAAGGGAGCGTGTGTTGGATTTTGGTCGTATACATGCGTATGGATCTTTAAAATTGCAAGTCCGGAAGTTATGCTACAATTGAGCTTAGACGCTACAAACTCGATTTTGAGGCTATTTTGAAGAGAACAATGTTTTTCGATGACATTATTACATTACATACACCATAATAAGGGAGTGTGTGGTGGATTTTGGTTGTATATATGTGAATTTCTCTTTAAAATCACAAGTCCGGAAGTTATGCTTCAATTAAGCTTAGATGGTACAAACTCGATTTTGAGGTTATCTTGAAGAGATAGATGTAGTTCTTTGACATTATTACATTACATACACCATAATAAAGGAGTGTGTGGTGGATTTTGGTCGTATATATGCGTATTGCTGTCTAAAATAGCAAATCCGGGAGTTATGCTTCAATTGAGGTTATACAGTACAAACTTAATTTTCAGGCTATTTTAATCAGAACGATGCCATTCAGTGACGTTATTACATTACATAAACCATAATAAGGGAGTGTGTTGTGGATTTTGGTTATATACATGCATATTGCTCTTTAAAATCGCAAGTCCGGAAGTTATGCTTCAATTGAGCTTAGACCGTACAAACTCGATTTTGAGGCTATTTTGAATAGAACGATATCGGTCTTGAACATTATTACATTACATACACCATAATAAGGGAGTGTGTGGTGGATTTTGGTCGTATATATACGTATTGCGCTTTAAAATTGGAAGTCCGGAAGTTATGTTTCGAATTGTATTAGACAGTACAAACTAGATTTTGAGGCTATTTTGAAGTGAACGATGTCGTTCTTCGACATTATTATGTGGAGGAAATGGAAGAATACAAAAACTTATTGTTTATTGGGTAGTTTGATGGTAGACCGATACTATCTTATATTTCTTATTATGAAATTGAATATTATAACCATAGCACTCTTATGCATTATTTATAAAACATAGCATCTAATCTATACTTTCAAAGACATGATGAAATATGTGTTTGCAGACAATTGCATCACACCACACAAATTTTGGAGTGGTTGAGATTTAAAGCAGAAAATTAACCCTACATAACCATAAGATATACCGTAATAAATCAAACAATACAGATTGTTTTGTTTAAGAGGAAATTTGAACATTCACCCAAAAAGGACGTACTTTTATATGATACTTTCTGAATATATAATTGTTTTTGAAAGATACTTGTGAATATAATTTACTTTTATTAAATTCAATTAAAAACAAAAAACACTTTAATTCTAATTATAAAATATAATATTGCTTAGATGGCATTGTAGAGTATATAATATACACTTACCTACTCCCAACTAAATTTGCTTTTATCACTCACATGCACCACACTTGTGCTACAATGGGAACAGAAATGCCTCACACCTTTCCTATTACAAAATCCCATTATTATTGCAAAAATATTTGACTAAAATTTCTTGCTAAAATAGAATAAAATATTTAGAATCCTATAATTCCATTCATCTACAGGGAAAAAAAAATAAAAAATACATACATGCATATATATATTTATAATAAATATTTGTACTTGAAATAGAATAATGGTAGATTAGGCGCCTCCACTATTCCTGTCTTTCCACCTCCTTGAAATATAGCAAAAACTAATAAATTAATCAAGAAGTGGCAATATTCCTGCAATTCCCATCTGAAGAAATTAATCTTTTGCATCCATGGATAAATGGGTCAGTGCCGCTGTCGAGAGCTCTGCTGGTTTTGATGGCGAGGTCGCAGAAATCTTCAAGAGAGAGTGGCGTTAGTGATTTTGAGAGTGGCATTAAGAAATAGACCTGGTCGAGCTGCAGGGCGTCGTCTTTCGCGACTTGGGGCGCGTGCGAGTTGATCAGCATGCTGTCTGAGCTGCACAGGTAGCAGTTTGGGTGACGGGAGAGCACCTCCTCCGCCGTCACCGGCTGCCGGAACTCCTCAAGCCTCCCCTCTAGGTCCACCACCTTCGCCGACGACGAAGACCCTGCCGGCCGGCGGCGGCGGTGGTGGTGATCCTCCGGTTTTGTTGTAGCGTGAGAAGAAACACAAGTGCCCATTTTCAAAATGCCGGCGGCGGCAGTGGTCAGGGACGGCAGACGAGTTATATTTTTGAGGTTAGGAATAAGTTTGAAAAAGGCCAAACAATATTATATATTGGACATAAGCATATACAAAATATAATCTAAATAAAATAAATTAACAAATAAAATTGCCCGAGCAATTACAGAGTCGTGTCTCGAGCTTGGCTCCGTCTCGGGAGGAGGTGGTGGTGGATAGAGAGTATCTTTTTTTGTGAGAGGATATTAGAGAGGGATGGGATATAGATATATATATATGTTAACATGAGAACATCCCTATATGAATAATTAAGAACTAACATACACCATAAGATCTGGAATTGTACTGACTAGATTATAGAAAAAAATATATCATTATTGTTTTATATAAACATCATTAAAGACATAATTGTACAAAAAAATCTCACGATTTTAGGAAAAATACGAAAATCATGAGATCTCGTTAAATCCCAAGTATCATTATCGACATAAGAAGTTATCATTAATCGTAGACGAATGCATCATTATTCATAATTAACTATATCATTATGCTCTCACGATTTTTCCATAAAAATCAGAATCCATAATCAATCAAATCTTTCCATAAAAATCAATTATACCATAACTGCACAGAAAAAAATAGTATCATTATAGGCATAAGAATTTATCATTAATCCTAGACGAATGCATCATTATTCATCATTAACTATATCATTATGTGTCTCACGATTTTTTCCATAAAAATTAGAATCAATAATCAATCAAATCTTTCCATAAAAATCGGTTATACCGTAACTGATCAGAAAACAAAATTACTAAAATATCCTTCGGCTATTATAAAGCCGCCACATGTTATGCATATCTACCATTTGATTTTTGAAATGGATGATTGAGATTGGTTCTCGGTTCTATAATAAGAATTGGTTCGAATTTGATCGCAACTATATATATATATATATATATATATATGAATTTTGGGAGGAGATTTGGTGGTTGATAAATGTTGACTTGGTAACAGGGTGCCCAGCCGAGTATATACCTGAACCTGATTTTCCATTTCCAATTCCAATTTCAATTATTTTAGTATTGGATTCTAATTGTGTAATGCAATTTTGTATGATAGTGTTTTAGGAAATATATGAGGAGAAGATGCAGGGTGCAGATTTACTCGTTAGCTAGTTGTGTGATAAGTTATAAATTAATTGAGTAGTACCAGAATTTTAAAACTGGAAATTTATGTTAATAAGTGATGTAGCAAAATAGAAAAGATGATGTATATGTGATTTCTTCAAAAGCTTACAATTTTTCTGTCGTTTTGTTATCATAATTTAATAATTTTTCCATTAGTCTTTTCTTTCGTTTTTTTTATGACATAAACGCACTTCATTTTGAAAGTGTCTATTTTATTTCTTCTATCATATCACTTCCTTACGTCATCTCAATTGATATTTTTTCTTTAAATTCTATTGGCTACTTTCAAAGTCTAGAATTTAATTCTCAAAGTCATTTTTTTGAAAGAAAAAAAAATAGCCGCTATAAGTTATTGCAACATTGCACTTTGGTTGGCATCAAGCTTTGAGGCGGAGCTCATGGCTCTTCTTCATGGTTTGAGTTTGGCTCGCAGCCTCTCCCACTGCGTTTGGATCGAGATGTACTCCGCTGCTGTGGTGGCCATGTTGAAGCATGGATAGCTTGGCACATCAGAAGTGCGTCATCCCATGGCGCAGATCCGAGGCTTGGTCAGACAGATGGAGGTTCGTTTCACACATATTTACAGAGAGGGGAACCGCGTGGCCGACTACCTTGCAGGTAGGGGGTCCAGACCCCTACCATAGTCCGTTTTGATGCTACGACGGATCCCAGATACGTGCAAGCTTTGGTGAGGATGGATCGGTTGGGCTTCCCCAACTTCCGCTTTCGGTACAAAGATGCTTGAGCTCGCTTGGTTTTTGTTTCTTATTTATTTTTTGGGCTTGGTCACTTTGGGGCCTGCCCATCAGATGTATGTTTTCCTTTTTCGGTGCTGGATGTATCGGTACGGCCCGGTTTGTGGGTTCGACCATGCTAGGTTCGTGTCGTGTTTTGATCACCCAAGTCACTTTTGGGCTTGGGTCGTGTACGACTCTGAATTATTCGTTTTTGATATCTACGGGTTGGGGGTCTGCCTAACCCCCCACCCTTAGGGGTGTTTGATTAAAAATAAAAATAAAAAAATTAGATGAGTATAATCAATAGGGGAATGCGTTATGTTTGAAAGCGTTGATTTATGTAGACCTCATGTTTTAATTTCAGTGATGTTACGTTATTTGGTCCAATGTTTTTGCACCCTTGTTTAGTTATGCAAGTCAAGTCCCAAGTTCAAATATTTATATTTTATGAAATTACAAAGTGCATTGGCATGATTTGGCCTCAATAGTAATTAATAGAAAGTCCCAAGTTCAAATATAATTGTCACTCAATAACATTTTTACAAAAAGAGAGTTTAATATTGATAAATTATAAAATATACTTTTTCATCATAACATTTATCAACCAAGTGGTTTGGTTTCCTTGTTCAAAATTCTACTTTTTACTATTGAAAGTTTCATTTAGAAAGTCGTGGTGCTCCATATCTTTATGTGTGTTGGAAAAGGAAGATTGTCACTCACTTTACCATAACGTCGGAAATATGTATCCTTTTAGATGTAAATAAATTTGAAGCGATCACTAAAATTGCTACTAACTCTCACCCACACTGTCTTTTACTTCACTTTTATATTCTCTTGATCATACTTTGATATACTTATCTTGAATCGACAATAATATCATGATTCATTGTACATTTTGTGTGATACTTCTTTGAATATTTTGAATGATTTTGTCAACTTAATATTTGAAAAAGTTCTTACTAAAATTTATATTTCCTTTCTCCACAAAAAAATGTGATCTTATTGCCATTTTCATTTGTCCACTAAAAATATGGTGTTTCTATTGTTGAATATAACTTATGATATTTTATTATCATTCACACACAATATTTACGAAAAACCCACCACTTACTACTTTTAGTGTGCCCATAAACTTTAAATCCAATACTTATCTCATACCTAATATTTTGTGTGTGACCCATATTCACTTAAAATATGTCAATCAATATTTTTTTTAAAAACCGTGCCCTTCCATACCACACTCTTTATGGACGGAATGAGTATATAAATATATTATATATGAAAATAAATTGTAATAGATTCATAGTCTAAATTTCGTAGATGAATTTAGTGTATTTACTTGTTCTAATCCAATTTCGAATTATTAGAAATTAATATATAAAGATTGCCATTTGAAGAGATTAAATATGGAGGATTCGCACAAATATTTCACCTTCGTTAAGGAACAATGTGTGCTTTGAACTCTAGTGCATCATAAGGCATTGTTAATCCAGCCACAAAAGTGAAGAAAACAGCGGCTGCCGGGTTGGGGCGGGGTTGGGGGAAGGCGGTCGCGCCTTAGGCGCGTGATTCGCCGCGTTGGTGGATGAAAGCAGGGCTGCGGTCGCCGCGGCGCGGTGACGCTACAGCCCGCTTCGCCGCAAATCCACCAGATCATTTTAATTTTTTTTAAAAGTTGCACTGAGTTTGACACGAGCTTGGTATGTAACTTCACGGGAGGCACTCAATTCATCTATAAAATCCACCCACTTTCACTCTCCTTCTTACCAACATCCCTTCTCACTTTCTTCTAATTTTTCTTCTTCATTTTCATTCTCTCATTGTATTTTATGGATCCAAATTTGGGAAAAAATCATCCACCACCAGAGACACTCGAATTTTTTGAGTCTTGTTGGAGTAAGGGTTGAGATCCATTGACTTTCATGTTGGGTACTCCGAAAACGGCGCCGAATAATGACGCCCTGACCACAGCCTTGTCCTCAATCAACATCGGCGACTACTCCGTCGACGAGATGCATAACATCGACAAGTTTGAACCGTCCCCTCTCGTGACGAGTAAAACCAAAGGGAAGAAGGCAGCCCTCAGTGCGCGTGAAGCCAGATCGAAGAAATATGGTCTGGAGGAGACGAAGTTCGTAGCCTGATGCTACATTGATGTGTCAGAAGATCCAGTTATCGGAAACAAACAAAGGGTCCGCGTCTCCTAGGAGAGGGTTGCGGAAAAATACAACGCGCTCAAACCGGCGTGGGCGTTGGAGCGTGACTACGACGACCTCCGCAACCATTGGAGCCGAGTTCAGACTAAGGTAGCCAAATTCACCGGCTACGTCAACAACCTCCAAAAAATATGGCCGGGCGGCCATAGTCCGGAAAACATTCGCGAACAAGCCCACACCACCTTCTACAATGAGGAACTGAAACAGTTCAAGTATGAGGAGGTGTGGGCAATTGTGCGAAATCACCCCAAATTTTCCGGAGGCACCGACTCTTCAACCGGCCCTAAAAGAAACAAGCACACCGCATCCGACCAATACTCTACAAGCAGAGAGGTCGATGGATGAAAGTACTGACCAACAGTCGTCGGCTCGTCCTATGGGACAGAAAGCGGTGAAAAGAAAGGGGAAAATGAAGGTGTCAGAAGGCAGTGGTGGAAATCAAGACCCGTCGGTGGATGACATAACTCAAGCGGTGTTGCTGAAAGAATACCGGAAGATGTTTTACAATGACACTTCGGACACGAATGAAGTGCAGCTTCAAAAGCATGCCAAGTTGGTCGCCCTCCTTAAAAAAAAATTAGGACTAAATTAGGATTTTTTAGGTCTTTCTATCCATGTAATATTAGGAATTTCAATTATGTCGTTTTCGGTTTTTAATTTATGTAATTTAGGATTTTAAATTATGTAATTTGAAATTTTAATTAAGTACTTTTCAAATTTGTTGTCTTCATTTTATAAATAAATTAATTAAAATAAATATATAAAATTGAAGTAAAAATGATAAAATGATAAAAATAAAGTTGTGGCTGATTTCGGGCTGAATTGTTTGGGGCTGGGATAATGGTGTTGTGGCTGAAAAATGAAATGTTAATGTGACAGCTAAAAATTGAATTGTGGCTGATTTTTTAGAATTGGAATAAGAATGCACTAATGAATTTTAGATAGTCTTATGGTGTTTTAGATGATGGTAATTGGGAATGATTATGGTTGTTACATATTTGCGAAGAGGCATATATATAAAATTGGACCAACATCTGTAAATTAAAGGACATGTACTAAGAGAAGTGATCAAATCCGAACTGCATATTATATGCGAACTGAGACCAATTGTGGACCATAGGATTTAGAGATCTGACGGACAAAATAAAGCCACGACGCCATCAGATGTTAAGAACTTATAAAAGGCAAGGGTATTTTCCCACACGGAAAAAATGCCGAACAATACGGAAACAATAACACTAAATCCTGAAAGATACGGAAATAATAACAGTCAGCATATATAATGCACTATGTTGCTTCGCGGATAAGACCATACTGCTTCGTTTATAAAAATATACTGCTCACAAGATACAACTACACTGCTACGCGTTTAACTAAATATTAGCGGAAGGGTATTAATGTCATTCAAAATTAAAGGCAGTTATTAATCGTGATCGGG